>RJWH01003562.1:0-147217 GCA_004363575.1 Solenodon paradoxus
TTTCTCTTTACCCATCATATGTGTGCTATCATACGATGTCGTTCTTTCTCCTTCTGGCTTATCTCGCTAAGCATAATTCTCTCCAAGTCCATCCATGTTGCAAATGGCAGGGAGAGCCTTAGTTCTTCACACTCCAGGCCCCTGTGGGGCCGCCCTCTGGGCTCCCTGTGGGTTCCTGCTAAATGGTCTTCACCTCCAGACTGTACTTTGAAAACTTACAATAAATCCCTAATTAACCCACCTCCCTTTCCCTGGCTTCTCTCACTGCATCCCAGGGCCCTCCTGAGCCTGCGAGTCATTCATCTCTAGTCAGTTATTTTTTAGGGTTAAACTTCTTGTTCGGAGGTAATTGCAGATCCATGTGCAGCTGTAAGAAATTAAACTAAGCATCCATGAACCCTGTTTTCCCCATGGTGACTTCCTGTGATGCCCCAGTACAGCATCACGGCCACACCGACATCCGTGCACACGGGACACTCCACGGCCTCCCCAGGGCTGCCCTCCCCAGCCATGCCCTGTTCCTTCCTGCCCGCACCTGCTCCCACTGTGCCAGCACTAATGTGCTCTTTTTCTCTCATTTTGCCATTTCAAAGGTGTGTCTTAAATGGAATCGGGGGTCTGGGTGTTCAGCGTGTGGAGGCTTGTCCAGTGTTGGTGTGGAGCTGTTCCCAGGTGCAGGTGCTCCAGTCTGACCAGTCACCTGTGGGAGGACATCGCGTTGTGTCCTGCTGTCGCCTCTGATAGTAAAGCTGCTATAAACATTCCCCTACAGGTTTTTGTGTGAATGTAAATTTTCACTTTTCTGGGACTAATGCCCAGGAATGTAATTGCTGGGTCAAGGGACGTTGCATGGTTTGTTGTTTAATAAAACGGAACATTTTCCCAGAGTGACTGTGCCGTTTTATATTTCTATTACTAGTAGATGAGTGACCTAATTTACCTGGGTTTCCACCAGTATGTGGTGCTGTCACTATTTTTATTTTATTCTGCGGGGTGCAGAGTGGTCCCCTTTGTAGTTGTCACTGGGTTTCCCGAGCGGCTCAGCTGTTGGACATCTTTTCATGTCCTTTGCCGTCTGTCTGTTCTTGTGGGTGAAACATCTGTTATGTCTGCTCAGAGTGTTTGCTTTTTTATGGCTGAGTTTTGTGAGACTATATTGTAAATCATATGTGCAGATACCAGTTCCTGGATGGATATGTGGTTCGTAAATATTTTCTCCAAGTCACAACTTACCTTTTTCTCTTCTAACAGGGTCTATTAGAGCAAAGCTTAAAAATTCTGATGCAGTCCAGTCGATCAGTTTTTCCTGTTATGTACTGGGCTTCTAGTATCAACTCTAAGACCATTTTCTCTAGTTCTGGATCTGAAGATTTTTCTCCTGTTTTTTTCCTAAAAGGTTCAGTTTTAACTATAAGTGTGTAATCCATTTTGAGCTAATGTTTATATAAGATTTGAGACGAATGTTGAAATTCTTTTTCTTTTTTGCCTATGACTGTCCTTTATTCTAGGCCTGCTCATTGAAACGAGTTCTCCGTCCATGGAGTTGTTTTTTGGACCACGATCAAAAACCAGCTGGATCTGTGTGTTCTGCGTCTGGGTTCTCTGTTATGTTTCATTAATCAGTCTTCCTATTTTTCCATCAATACCATACAGTCTTTCTGTAGCTGTATGTCAAGTCCTGAAATTGGCTAGACTGATTTCTGCCACTTTATTTTTCTTACTCAAGCTTGTTTTTAGCTAGTTCTATCTGGTTCCTTTGACTTTCCATCTATATTTTAGAACAGTTCTGTGCTTATCTATAAAAACTCTTGCCAGCATTTTGATAGGAATGGTGCTAAACCTGTAAACCAGTTTGGAGAGAATGGATGTCTTTTGTACGTTGAATTTTCTAATTTACCAACATGATGTGTTTCCTCGTTCATTTCTATGTTCTTTGCTCTCTCTTCAGCATACACTTTGTTATACTTCCACTTAAATCTTTTTGCATCATTATAAATGGTATTGTATAATTTTGATGTTCATATCTAGTTTATAGAAATACAATGAGTTTTGTATGTTTATCTTATATTGTGAGACCTTGATGAAAGTCATTTATAAGTTCTCGAAGATTTATGTAGATTCCTTGGGATGTCCTGTGTAGATCATGATGCCGCTTGCAAGAGGAAATAGTTTTTATCTTTCCTTTTTGATCTGGATGCTTTTGTTGCCTCCCTTAACTTTTTTTCTTTTGCCATTTCTGTGTTGAGTCTCAATAGTAATGAAAGCTGCTGTCTTGCCTTGTTCTTAATCTTAGGAGGGTAGCGTTGAGTCACTGCTAAATAGAATGTTAGCTGTACGGTTTTTTTGGTAGGTATTATTTATCAAGATGAGGGAGTTCCCCTCTATATTTTTCTGAGTTTTTTAAATCATAAAAGGATGCTGAATTTTATTAAATGATTTTTATACATCAATCAATATATGTGATTTTTCTTCTTTTGACTGTTAACATGGCAAATTACATTGACTGATTTTTGAATATTAAATTAGTCCTGCACCCTTGACATACATCTTACATGGTCATTCTTTTTATATGTTGCTGAATTCTATTTGCTACCATTTTTTAAAAAAGATTTTTACATCTTTATTTGTGAGAGATATTCATCCTAATTTTCTTTTTTGTGTGCTCTTTTTGTCTGGCTTTGAAATCAGGGTAATACCGGTTTCACAAAATGAAGTGTTCCCTCTGCTTCTATTTTTCTGGAAGAGATTGCAGTTCATTCTTTTTAAAATTTTGGTACTATTATTTATTAAAACCATCTGGGCTTGGAAATGTCCATTTGGGAGTTTTAAAATTATGAATTCAATTTTCTTAATAATTATAGGGCTATGAATTGTGGTAGTTTGTGTTTTTTATGGTTCTAGTCTGTTTCATTTCTGATGCTTTTCATTTGTGTTCTTTCTGTCTCTCATTCACTTTCAGTTTTGTTACAGGTTTTCAATTTTATTTTTATTTTATTGCTTTTTCAAAGAGCACTAATCTTCTCTGTTGTTTTTCTATTTCCAATTTCACTGATGTCCGTTCTTAGCTTTATTCTTTATTTCCTTTTATTTGCTTTAGATTTATTTTGCTTTTCTTTTTGTAAGTTCTTGAAGCGGCATTACTGATACATTACTGATCCGAGACTTTTACTCCCTTCTTAGGTAAGCATATCATGCTATAAATTTACCTTTCAGTACTGCTTTAGAAGCATCCCCACAAATTTCGATTTGTTGTATTTTCATTTTTGTTGAGTCTAACGTATTTTTAAGTTTCTCTTGAAATTTCCTCTTTGATCCATGGTTTATTTAAAAATGTGTTGTTTAGTTTCCAGGTGTTTGGATAGTTCCCCATTATTTTTCAGTTATTGATTTCTAGTTTGATTCCATTGAATCAGAGAACACGCTTGGTGTGATTTTAATTCTGTTCAATTTGTCGAGGTCTGTTTCATGAACTTGTAAATGGTTTATCCATGTCATGTTCCACATGTCCTTGCAAAGAATGTGCATTCTGCTCTTGCTGATTGGATTGTTTTATAGGTGCTGTGGGGAGATGGTATGCTCACTGTCCATAGCCCTGTGGCTTATGAGATTGCTGAGTTCTCCTGTGTCTTTGCTCATTTTCTGCTTCATCTTCTAGCAAAGCTTGAGAAAGGGTCTGTGAATCTCTCTGTTGTATCCCCTTGAGTGCTGTCAGGTTTTGCTCCATGCGTGTGGCTCTATTGTCTGGTGCAGACATGGTGGCACTGCCATGTCTTCTTGGCGAATTGACTCTTTCATCATTACGTGACATGCCTTTCTCTCTCTTGTGCAGGTTGGGTCATTTCTGTTGTTTTATCTTCAAGTTCACTGACTCTTTCCTCTGTCCCCTCCATTCTGCTGTTGAGCCCATTCCTTGCATTTGTGAAGTGGGTTATTGTGTGTTTGGTTCTGAAATTTCCATTTGATTCATCTTTATACCTTCACTTTCTTTGCTGAGGCTTATTTTATTTGTTTCAAGTGTGCTCTGGATTGTTCATTTAAGTATTTTTATGATGCCAACTGTCAGATATTTCAGATGTCTCTGTCACCTTGATATTGGCAGCTTCTGATGTTTTCCATTAAGTTAGATATTTTCCTGGTTCTTGGTAAAGGAATGATTTTTTTTTCATTTAAACCTGGGCAGTTTGTATATTAAGTATGAGACTGGTTCTTACTTAAACCTTTCGCTTTGAGTGACTTCTTCTGGCCTGGGTATGACAGAGGGAGGGGCAGGCATTTCTCTCTTCCTCCAGGTGGGTTAGATGTCCTGGCTGCTGCATGGCCTCTGCTGATACGCGAAGGGACTCCTGCTTGTTCCTGCAGTGAGAGTGAGCACACCGGCTCCTGACTAAGCTTATCCTGACTCCCAAGTGTGTTATGGGGGGGTGACCTCATTACTGCTGGACAGTGGCGAGAGCTCCCCACTCTCCATGAGGCTGCTTCTGACCCCACCCCAGTGCAGGGAGTCACTGCAGGTGGGGCTGGAAGTTCTGGCTGGGTCCTTCTCCACAAGGAGGAGCTGGGTGCTCGAAGAAGGGGACCGTCTCAGGTCCTAGTAGCTTTGCTGGCCCGCATGGTGGTGGGGCCACTGCATTTTCTGTTTCTGGATCATCTGAAAGTACTCCGTCTTTTGCCATTGACCCTTTCCCAGTTTTTTGTGGAGAGACTGGGCTTCGCTTGGTACTTCTTTTGATCCATACTTGTTGACCTTCCAGTTTGCTGTCTTCTGAGGTAAAAAGAGAACCTAGAAAACTCACTGCTGTGTCCTTCCTTGTCATTTGGCCCTTCTTTCAGCATCTTTCAGAGTTTTCTTACGTTTATTTCATATACGAAGTCCAGGACTTTTAGCTGCAGTTGGAGGAATAGGGAAATATCTATCTATGATATGTTTCTGGAAGCAGAAGCTCCATTTGGTTTAATTTTGCTTGCTTCATTCTCACATGTCTATCCTTTCTCCTGCCTGAGGTCCCAAGGCCCATGCCTCCTTAATTGCTCTCATACAAGTTCCTTTTCTGGCCTAGAGGCTCTCTGTGCTGCTGGAAGTGGTGGAGACAGACCTCAGAGATGTACGCTTGGTGCTCTGTGAACTCTAGCTTTCTTTTGCTCACCTTTGAAGGCCGTGGCCAACCATAAGAGGAGCAGGGCTATTCAGATTATTTTATATTCATTCATGGGTCTCTACCCTCTAGAGGAAAAAGGAAATTCTCATGGCACAAGAAGACGTGCCATCTAGAGATCTAGAAGAACCTGTAGTTGGCAAGAGGAGCAGCTGGGGGAGAGCCAGTTCCAGTGTGTTCTGTCCTCAGAAGTTAGGCTGGTTGTGAAACCCCAAGTTTCTCTGGACTTCATCCCTTATGGAATCTGATCCTTGCAAGCTTGCCTCTCAGGGAAATGCAGCCTTGATGCTGAATGCCGTGTGTTCAATCCAGCGAGATTTAATGTGGGTCCTGGTTCCATCTTTAGCTGTAGGACCTTGATGTTCAGTCCTTCCCGTAAAAACTGCCCTGGAGTGCCTACCATGGGCCCACCTCCCTGCTGGTTTTGGGGTAAAGTAGCACTACCTTTCACTGCTCCTTTTCTTCACTTCCTAGCCATCAGTGAGTTCAGCTGGCTTTACTTCAAAAGCATAATCCCAATTAGATATTTTCTCAGTCACCCATCTTTCTCCCAGGCAGTTAGAACCAATTCCTTGATTCTGTTTTCTCGTTTTTCACCTGAGTTCATTATCTACAGAACAGCCAGGTGATCTTTTAAAAAGAGTCATCAAGTTATTCTCTTGCTTACACCTCTCCAGTTCTCCCCAGACATAGAGACTAAAGTCCAACTCCCCGGCCACTAGATCCTGTGTGGTCTGATTCTGCTGCCCCTCTGAGCTACCCCACCACTTCCCCTGCCCTATGCACTGTGCTGCTGCCACACGGCACTGCCTGCTTTGCCTGAAGATGCCAGCCTGTCCGCCCAGGCATCATGACACAGGTGTGCTCACAATCTTGGGTCATTTTCCAGTCTAAAGGGCTGGGTCCCTGTTCATGCAGGTTTCAGGACAAACAGCCCCCTCCCTCTTCAAGTCACATCCTATCAAATCTCTGTGTACCCCACCCCTCTTAGTTAGCTCTTATCCCAGTTTGAAATGATCTTGATTTATCTGCTAGACTTTGCCCCTGGGGATGGGGCTTGTCCTTTGCAAACCTGCATCCATTGTAACCCCACGTCCAGTGTCTAGAGTACTTCCTACATGGAGCAGTAAATGTAGTTGAGTAACGTGGCTTAATTCACTTGAGGCCGAGTGTCTCACTTACCACAGAGAATAATAATTGGCTAATGAATCAAGGCTGTATTTAGAATTCAATGTGATCATAAATGTATGTGAAGCATTTAGTTAAATCCCGTCTCACAGAAGGAAACCACAGCTCGTTGTTGCTCCCGTGTGACTGCTGACATTGTCACATTTGCATCTGCTCTCTTTCTCCTCTAGGACCTGTTCTTGAACTCAGTGACCCATGTGGCAGCATGGATGTTTGCAGGGACAGATGCTGCTGGTGAGATGCTGACAACTAACTTGGTTCTCTTGGTGTGTTTCTGTCCAGGTCCTGCAGCTGGGCTCAGACATCCTCCCCCAATACAAGCAGGAGGCACCCAAGACCCCCCCGCACATCATCTTACATTACTGCGTCTTTAAGACCACGTGGGACTGGATCATTTTGATCTTGACCTTCTACACAGCCATCTTGGTCCCCTACAATGTCTCCTTTAAAACCAGGCAGAACAACGTGGCCTGGCTGGTTGTGGACAGCATTGTGGATGTCATCTTCCTGGTGGACATCGTGCTGAATTTTCACACCACCTTTGTGGGCCCAGCGGGGGAGGTGATTTCCGACCCCAAACTCATCCGCATGAACTACCTGAAGACGTGGTTTGTGATTGACCTTCTGTCCTGTTTGCCTTATGATGTCATCAACGCTTTTGAGAACGTGGATGAGGTTAGTGCCTTTATGGGTGATCCAGGGAAGATTGGTTTTGCTGATCAGATTCCACCGCCCCTGGAGGGGAGAGAGAGTCAGGTACATCCCTCAAATCTCAGACCTTCTTGTCATGTCTTTAAAGCTGGATTCAATGTGGGTGGTTGCTGGTCCTTGAGTGGGGAAGCCAGCATGCTGGTCTGGGTTGGAGGGCGCATGCTCGTACATGCCATCGCCTGCTGCTCTTGTCCTCTGGCCCTGCATGCCAGCAAGTGTGGAAGAGATGATGCCTTCCCTTCCTCCTCCTGGGAGCACAAGCCTGCGTGGGTAGGGGCAGCAGAAGCAGGCATGTGTTGTCACCGTACTGGTGAATCTGTCATGTGAAACACCATTGCTGAAGATCTACCTATTTCTTATTCGAATTACCAGGCCTTTCGATCACCTGCTGCTGACCTTTTAGCTGTTTCATAGCTAATTAACTCCTGACAATGAAAATGCTGTTTTTTACCTCAGTGTCCATCTGTATGTATATGTGTGTGTGTGTGTGTGTGTGTGTGCTAGAAAAGAACAAGTTATTTCTTTGCTAAAATGAGTTCTGCAGGTCTCCAGTGGGGCTTGGTTACCTGTGCTCTTCCCTTTTCCCACCTAAATTTGTTGAGGGAGTCAGGTCATGGGTAGGCCAGGCTGTGGGAAGGTGAGGCCGTGGTTAAGTCAGGTGTGGTTGAGGCCAGCTCTGTGGCTAGGAGGATTAGTGTTGACAGCGGGTTACACAGCTGTGGATTGTAGTCCTGTGGGCAATGGCAGGGATTAGTGAGTCAGAATCAGGACTTGTTTAAGCAGTATGGGAATGGGTGCCCAGGGCATGTTACAGCAGGAAGCTGTGCTGAGCCGGTGAAGGGATTTTCTCCTTTGGAAAGGCAGGGATGTCAAGTCATTGCAAAACAAGGGTCAGAGCCTCATTCGTTCTTTGTCCTGCTCCCAGATGACACAGCAGAGGGCCATACTGCTTGGTTCAGATGGCCCCGGGGTCTCCCCTGCTGTGCTCTGGGGCCTCTGCCTCAGCCCCAGCCCAGCCATCAGTGGGTGGGCCCCTCACTGCCCTTGCTCCTGTGAGGGGCAGCTCAAGTTCAGAGGCACTGGCCTTGGTGGGCTCTTCCTCTGCACTATGCTTCATGGATTTTGTGCTGATACTAAATGAGTCGAGACTGATCAGTTATAAGAACAAAATCATCCCTAAAGTGAATGTTAGAATTCTTAAATGCAAATTTGGGTACATGTTGGGAATGCTATTTTTCTCTAAGGGCATATTTTTGGAACATTTTATGATGGTGGAGAAAATATGATCATTTTGGCTTAGAATATTCAGCTGAATTATTTTAACTCAAAAGAGCTTCTTATCACATATGGAGAATGAAAAATTGAGTTTTTTAAATGAGCCATTTGCTATTTATAGTGATGGCATTGGAAATTTGCAGATAAATAGAGCAGTCCTTCAGCCACTGTGAGTTCTCACAAAACGCAGGCAGACCTATGAGCACATTTGTGAAAGTGCCAAGACATGGTGTTGGTGGGCAAAACTGAGGTCACTTCCCAGCCTGGGGATGGCTTGGGAGGGAACTCCTTTCTGGTTCTGATTTCCAGCTTCCTAAAGGAGGTGCTTGACAGGAAGAGCCTCAGTTGCCTGCAGCTGTCCAGTTGGCCGAGGGTTCAATCGGAGGTCTTCCCTCCTCTCCTGACTGCAAACCATCACACGAAGGTTAGGGGGCTGTAGCTATGATGGGCTTCCGTCAAGACCAGGGTTTATATTTAGTAATTCCTGTGAAAGCTTTGACGAACGCTGGAAATGATGCCCTTTCCTAACAATTGTGCTGTCAGGAGATGGGTCCTCTTGGGGTCTTCTATCGGGACAGCAGGGAGCTGGTGACTGCCCCTTAAGCCTTCCTGGACTTGTTTCCATATCAAATCCTGAAGATTATATTGAATTACCTGCCTGAAGGCTTGGCATTTGGCAATGTGTTGAGTTCTCTGCCAGCTGCAAAGTCTGGAGAACTCAATAATGTCATCTGCATTCATCTCCTCTCCTGCCTGAGCATAAAAATGAGGAGCCATGCATGGGGCCTTGGGGTGGGCTGGGCATTGAGCAGGTCCTGACCAGTAGACCAGTGGGAGGTAGAGCCCACCTGGACCAGGAGGCCATCAGTTTAACCTATGAGCTCATAAATGCAGACTTGCAGACTCAGGGACTGTGACCGCCAAGATGGCATCGCAAGCCTTATAGTTGTAGTAATAGAGTCCTCCCTGATCCTCCTCTATTCCTGGGGACTGCAGAGTTGACAAAATAGGGACAAAACACTGAAGCACACGGCTGAGTCAAAAGTGACCAAGGGGCTTCCAAAGTGGACCCACACTTGTGGGCCTGTGGTTGGGAAGGCGGGTGGGGCGGTCAGGTGGGAGCCTTCTTTCCCTGCAGGGTGACTGTGTGGGGGATGAGCTGGCAGCTCAGGGTGCTCACCAAGGGCATGGCCTGGCGAGGCCTCTTGTAAAGGTGCCATGAATCAGTGAGGGATGGCTGGTTGGAGGAGGTTAGGGGCCATCAAGAGCACCTCCCCCACTGAACCCGGGTTGGGCAGGGAAAGCCCCTGGTGGGAGGATTGGATGGATGACTTGAAAGCTGCCCCCCAGCTCAGCATACACACTCTGCTGTGGAGCCATCCCTGAAGAACGAACCACTCCCAAGACCCTTTCTCCCAAGAGTGTGGGGAGAAAAAATAAATCGTTGACTCGTTTCTCTGGTGTCCTCCTAATTATGCCAGGAATTGTGTGCCGTGGAGCCCACCAAAGAAGGCGGAAAGGCAGTGAGGGCTTTCTGCGTAAGTGTATGTGGGGGTGGGGGCTCTGGAAGTGAAGCAACCAGCCCCATCAGGAAAGAACCAGTAGAAGCAGTGCTAAGGGGGTGCTGTGACTTCTGTTTGCGCTCAGAGCTGCCCCCACCTTGGCACATGGGGTCTCCTGGCCCCACTCCTTCGCTTATGTAGATGGCCGACATTTGCGTCATCCCCCAGTCTGTTGGCGATCATCTGCTTTGGAGGTAGTTTGGGAATCTGTTTGCACTTGAGTGAATCTGGTTGGAGGACAAAAGGTCTGGAAGGGAGTCTGGAAGCGAGTCTGCAGTGGCTCTGAAGGAGCAGCCAAATGAGTCTCTTTTGGGCACTGAGTGGATTACTGGGTTGATATGCCTCCTGGATTAAGGGTGGAATCCTTTTTCACAAAGTACACTCCCTCTCCTAAGGGAGCCTCGTTGCTATTGCCATTGCCTGTGGCCTGCAGAGGGGAGAATGAGCCAGCATCCCCTTCCCGCTCATGGTTCTGGGACCCTGGGGGTGGCCAGGAGCTTCCTTCTGCAGCCTCATGACCAAGGGTAGCAGCGTGTCAGTCAGTGCCAACCGCACAGGTGATGCCTGCAAGAGTCCACACCTCCGGGTGGCTCAGCTTCCAGCTGGACAGGAGTAAGGTGGCTGATGAAAGATGCCACCTGCGTCCGCCTCTCTAGGCTTCCCAAAATAGTTCTGCACAGAGGGTGTTTATTCTGCTGCACTGATGGGGGCAGGTGATTGTCAGCAGGTGTGACTACCACCTGCTGTTACTGCATCTGCTGGGCTTCACTTCCCTGCCTGTGCAACGGTCCATCCCGGCTCTAACTTTGGTGGCCCAGGCAGCGGGAGGAAAGGGCCAGGTGGTCCGGATGGTGGAGCCGAACTCAGGCCTCCTGGCCCTTGACTTGGGCTTGTCCCTGCAGCTGGGTGGACTCAGCAGGCCATCTGGAGACAGCGCACTGAGCTCACGTTCTTATTCCCAGGCCCTTCTCTGGACTGTTCCCTAAAGGACCCTCACACAACAAGGGATGAGAGTTTTGATGGTCAGCCTGGTGACCCCACGCTGAGGTCTGACTGAGCTGACTACCACCTGCCACTGTCTTTGGCAGGTGGGCCTGCCCCCAGTTTCCTCTGAGTCCACCATTCCCTCTCTTCCCTGACTTCCTCTCCCTGATGTGCACAGCACACTTGACTCTGGGCATCCTGTAGGTTTGGAGTTCACATTGTCACTGGTTCAACCCTTTGTGGTCCAGCTGGACCCAGGTGAGAAGCTATCAGCTGAAAGGAGATAAGTGGGGTGTTTTCTTTTTTCTTTCCATAGAATCCCGAGTGCAGACACTGCCCAGGGCGCAAACTTAAAGATCTTTCCAGAGTAGTTTGGGTTTAGAAAAGTGGTTCAGGAAGTACAAAGGCTGCCGTGTGCCCACAGCACCTGTGAACGATGTCCTGCAGCAATGGGAGGTGTTACAGCTGACACAGATACAGGCATGAGCGACAGGTTTCCAGGTGTTCAAGCTGGGTGCTGTATGCTCTGTGGACTCGGCCAATGATGATGTGTCCTCATTAGGTGTCCTGAAGAATCGCTTCCTGCTCGAATGTCTTCTGTGCTCCACTTATTGGATCGTGGAGATGCTTCACTGTCTCCCAACTTTTGCTTTGCCCAGAATGTCATTTGGTTGGAATCCCACAGCAAGCATGCAGCCCTCGCAGATCAGCTTTTTTCACTCAGCACTATGAGTCCAAGTTTCCTCCAGGTCTTTTCAGGTTGGATAGCTCATTTCTTCTATTGCTGAATAAGACTCCTTTGTCTTGATGATGATAATAAATAATGTACTCTGATTTGTTCATCTATTCAGTAACAGCAGTTAAAGAAAAATAACTGAATAGCACCAGCATTTAATCTGATCGGTGCAGGCTGTCCCGTGGGTCCTGTGGATGTGGAGGGTGGGAGGAGGTGAGTCACTGCGTGCAGGCCAGCGGTCATAGCAGCTGGTAGGAGCTCCTGGTTAGAGGGACAAAGTTGTTATGTTTGGTAATACAAACTACATGGTGTTAGTGTTCTCACATTTCCTGTGCTTTCCTCGGCATGTCTGTCTGTAGTTTGTGCCGAGTTCTTCTACCGTCCAATTATTTTGGCAAAAAGTAGACAAAATCAGACGCTAGTTTTCATCAGTGTCTCATTGGTGGAGGAAGCGCTGCCGGTGGCGTGGTCTTCCTCTGATGATGGTGACTCGCCCACGGTGGCTGGTGACCCAGGTCTGATTTTCAGTGACATTGGAGATGTCACTGCTATCCTCGCACTGCCAGTATTTCATCTCTTCTCCCACTGTGGGGATGCAATATTGAATCTCTTCTTGGTTTGATGATTTTGTCCATCTTCATCCTGACTTGTGGCCACAAGTCACCTTCTTCCAATAGAAGACTGACTGCGGGTGCCATCCGTGACCTAAAATTATGCTGGGGTGCGGCAGCAGTGGGGTGCCGGGCATGTCAGCAGCAGCAAGTTGGCCTTGGCAGTGACTTAGAGCAGACACTGAGTCCAGAGTTAAAAATGTGGAACTTAATGAGGATCTGGGGTCTCCGCAGCCTTGTACTTTGGAGGGAAGAGGACTCACTGCATGGTTCCCTCGGCCCCACACTCTACCCTAGGCTCCTTTCCAGCCAACCGAGTTCTCACCTCTTTTCACTCCACACCGAATTTTCTTGGTGCCTGTTTTAGGTTGCTCTGTCTTTAAAGAAATCTCTTAGTTGATGGGGTGGGGACACAGTGCCTCAGGTTGCTCCTGGCCTAGTGGAAGCCACAGATGGTAGGCCGTGGTGGAGAGTGAGGGGCTGCTCTTTCTGGGATACTAGGGGTGGGATGGCTCACTAATGCGGCACATGACTGAGATCAGGATCCAGGGAGACTTCCCAGAGGAGGTGACTGGGATTAGCCTGGTAAGGAATATGGATAAAAGAAGAGAGTATTGCAGAGGATGAGAAGGCATTCATGTCCAAAGAGCACTGCGGGACGAGGAGGTGAGAGAGGAGGGAGAAGAATCTGGTCCTCCAAGGAGTGTGCATCTCAGCACGCGGGCAAGGGCAGTCCCAGGTTCCACTAGATGTGGACACAGTCTGATTGCAATGTTGCAGGTAGCCATGACGAGAACCAGGGGGAACCACTCGTCCCCTTCAACCTCCCCCGCCCTTCATCTTCTGAGGTTGGCTGTGACCACCGCCACTGCCCTGAGCCTTGATCATGAATCAAGTACCCCTGCTGGAGAGTGTGTATTTCTGGACTTTGTTATGCTCTGTTAGTTTCCTTGTCTGTTCTTATGCCAACACTCCACTGTCCTAGTCAACAGAGCAGATGAGCAAGTGTTCAAATGACTGACCATTTCTTCAACTGCTCTGTCCAGTTTGGAGCCTTTGGACATCCATATAGATTTTGGAATCAGCTTGTTAATTTCCAACCCCCCCCCCAAAAAAACAAAAAAACAAAAAATGAAAACAAAACGCTGGTATTCTGATTGGATTACTTAGAGTCTAAAAACCAATTTAGAGAGAATGGAAGTCTTATACTGAGTTTTTCACTCCATAAGCATTAAATATCCATCTGTTGAGGTCTCTTGCACATTTCTTTGAGGGGTGGCTTCTTCTTAGAAATCTGGTGTTTGGTGTCCTATAGATGGAAAGCTGTCCTAGCTGCTCACACCTGTAGGGCTGCTGCGCCTTCCTTCTGAGTGTGTTCTGTTAATGTGAAACGTTCTGTTTTTTAACAATACTTGCTTGTAAGTCTGCTTTGTCTGATGCTAATATACACATCCGGCTTTCTTTTGCATAGTGTTTACATGCCCGACTTTTTCATTTTCAGAAAGTATTTCCCTGAAAAGTCCTTATTTTCACAGATAGTAAAAAATCTGATCCATTAATATTTATCTTATAATTGGGATATTTTGTCAACTTTTTTTTTACCCTACCTGTTGCTGTCATTGGGTTTTAGTCTTCCACCTTGCTATTTATTTTCTATTTCTCATACCTTCTTTAGGTTTCTTTATTCCTCTTTTTGACCTCTTTTTGGAGTAATTAACTGTTTATTATTTCATTTAATTTCCTCTCTTAGCGTTTTAGTTGTGTCTTTTCTATATTCTTTTACTGGTCACCCTAGAGTTTACCATCATGCTCTTCTCATGTTAAATGCTATTTAAACTATCAATCTCACCTCTTTTCAAACAACATAGGATCTTTATAGAAGTTAATTCCTTTAAATCTCCTTCTTATCCTTTGTGCTATTTTTGCTATAAACCTACAAGTCTTTGTTATCATTATTGCTTTAACTCACCACTATTGTTTGATATTCATCCATGCTTTCCACTCTTCCCATTAGTCTCCCAACGGGCATCTGTGTGGCTGTTGTCCAGGTCAGGGAACGCTCCCTCACCAGCAGCTCAACATCCTTCATCTCCATAACACTTCCCCGCTCCTCCTCCCCTCGTGTAGCTCCGGTTCTAATTCTGGCTTTATAGAAGTAGAAAGAGACAATAATGTATCCTTTTCTGCTCTCTTATTTTGTTCAGCATGACTTTTGGGAAAGTCAGAAATGATCTTGAGTATATCAGCAATTAATTCTTATTCTTTCTTTTTTTTCCTTTGTCTTGTTTTTTATTGCAGTAACTTTAATTTTACACATTAAAATAATTGCATTTGTAGAGGGTCCTCGTATGTACTGTTTCCACCTTCCTCAGATATGTCAATACACTCTGCCCTCCACCATATCACCAAGTGTTCTTCACCTTTGTCCAGTGGCCTTTGCTACTTTTTGTACCACCCCCATCTCATTCCCTATCAGTAAGCTCTGTTTTGTTGCAAATGTCCAAGGGTTAGTTTTTGTTTCATCTGTTCCTTTGTTTTTTCTATTCACATTCCACCTATGGGTGAGAACCTCTGGTATCTATCTTTCTTCTTTTGACTTATGTGACTTAGCATAATCTCCTCTAGATCCATCCTTGTTGATTCAAGTGACAGGATTTCATCTCTTTAAAGGACTATGTAATATTCCATTGTGTATATAGATCACTTTGTTATCCATTCTTCTGATTTGGGGCACTAAGGTAGTTTCCAGTTCTTAGCTATTGTGAATAGAGTTGCAGTAAACATGGGCATACATAAATCTCTGCAAATTAGTGGGGCTTTTTTGTATCTTTTGGGTAAACACCCAGAAGTGCCATGGCAGGATTAGAAGGGATTTCCATATTCAACTTTTTGAGGACTCTCCATACTGTTCTTTTTCAGAGGGGTTGTACCAATTTGCACTCCCACCAACAGTATTCCCTATTCTCCACATCCTCACCAGCATTTGTTATTTCTAGACTTTTGGATAATAGCTGGTCTCTCAGGTGTAAGATCATATCTCGTTGTTGTTTTGATTTGTATTTTCCTGATAACCAGGGAGTAAGAACATCTTTTCCTGTGCCTGTTGGCCATCTGTATATCCTCTTGAGAAAAAATGTCTCTCCAATTCCTCTTCCCATTTTTTTTTTTATTAAATTGACTATTTTTCTGTTATTGAGTTTTATGAGTTCTTTGTGTATTTTGGATATTAAGCTCTTGTTAGAAATGTGAAACACAATATCTTCTCCCAGTTAGTAGGTTGTCTTTTTTGTTTTGGTGATGTTTTCTTTCACTTTGAAGAAGCTTCTTAGTTTGATGTAGTCCTAGTTGTTTATTTTTCTTTTTGTTTCCTTTGATGCTGGAGTTGAGTCCCCAAAGGTTTCTCTATGACTGATGCCATGGCAAGTCTTTTCTATGTTGTCTTCCAAGAATTTTATGGTTTCTGGTTTAATGTCCAAGTCTCTAGTCCATTTTGTGTTAATTTTTGTGAATGGTGTTAGAGTGAAATGGCTATACTATTTTGCATGCGACTGTCCAGTTTTCCAACACCATTTATAGATGAGAATTTCCTTTCTCCATCATATGCTTTTGACTGCTTTGTCATAGATAACTGACTGTATATGAGTGGTTCAGTTTCTGTTGATTCAGTTCTTTTCCAATGATCTGTGCCTCTGTTATTATTCCAGCAATAATATTATGTTATTAATTGAAGAATATATTAGTAATTATTCCTCCTGTTATTATTCTGTTTTGATCACTATCACTTTGTATTATACCTAAAGTGTCTGGGAGTATAATCCCTCCAGATTCATCTTTTTTTCTCATAATTGCTTTGACTATTCAGAGTCTTTTGTTGCTCCATACAAATATTAAAATAGTTCTATTTCCTGGATAAACTTGTGAAATTTTCATGGAGATTGCATTAAATCTGTGTATTGCTTTAGGTAAGATGACTGTTTTAACAAAGTTGATTCTTCCCAACCATGATGCATGAGCAGAACATGTCTTTCCATATCATTGTATCCTCTTTTATGTCTTTTAAAATGCATTAGTTGTTTTCGTTATATAAGTCTTTCATTTCCTTGTTAAGCATATTCCAAGATATTTGATTCTCTTTACTTCTATTTTAAACGGTATGGTTTTCTTTGATTTCGTTTTCTTCTAGTGTGTTGTTTGCATACAAAAATGCAGCAGATTTTTGTGCATCATTTTTATAGCCTACCACTTTACTGTATGATTCATTGATTAGTTCTAGTAGTTTTTTGACAGTGTTTAGTTAGCATTTTCAATATATATAATCATGTCATCTGCAAATAATGATAGTTTTATTTCCTTCTATCCAATTTGGATACCTTTGTTTCTTTTTCTTGCCTAATTGCTCTGGCTAATACATCCAGTATGATGTTAAATGAGTGGAAAACTTTGCCTTGTTCCTGACCTTAGAGAAAATGCTTTCCATTTTTCACCATTGACTATGATTTTAACTGTGGCTTTATTAAATATGATTTTAATTATGTTTAGGTATGTACTTTCTGTCCCTAATTTATAAAGGATTTTTTTTATCATAAATGGGTCTATGTCAAAAACTTTCTCTGTGTCTATTTACATGATAATGTGGTTTTTCTCCTTGCTCTTGTTGATATGGTGTATTACATTAATAGATTCATGTATGTTGAAACATCCTTGCATCCCTGGGATAAATCCCTCTTGGTCATGATGGATGCCCTTTTTGATGCATAGTTGGATTCTATTTGCTAATATTTGTTCAGAATATTTACATCTATGTTCATTAGAGATATTGGTTTGTAACTTCCTTTCTTGGTGGCATCTCCTGGTATCTGTGTGATGTTAGCCTCATAGAAAGTTATTTGGGAGTATTTCCTATTCTTCAATATTTTGAGTAGGATATGTGTTAAATCTTCTCTAATACTTGCTTGATATGTTTTGATATTCCTTCATTTGGTGCCTAGATGTTGATAAGGTTTATGTCTTCCTGCTGGATTGATCCCTTAATCATTATCTAATGTCTATCTCTGTTTTTTCTTATGCTTTTAAATTGGAAGTCTATTTTATCTGATGTAAGTATAGTTAGTCCTGCTTTTATTGTGGTTGCCCTCAGCTGTAAGATTGTCACCAGTCTTTGACTTTGAGCCTTTGTTTATCTTTTGAAAGAAAATGGGTTTCCTGAATGCAGCAGACAGATGGGTTATGCTTTTTAATCCACTCAGGCATTTTGGGTCTTCTGTGAGTTCAGTCCATTAACGTTTTGGGTGATGATCAATATGTAGCTACTCCTTGTCATTTTGTCATGTGTCTTCTGTGTGTTATTTCTGACAGTGTTTTTGTTCTTCTCATCTCTTCTTAGGTGGGTTGGGTATAGTTGTGTTTTTATTTGTTTCCCTTTTTTGCTTTCTTCCTTGCTTTTTCCCTTTTTATTTGGAGATGTATTTTGAGGTTACCCCGAAGTTAAAATTAAAATTTGTTTTTTCCTATTTTAATTTGAAATCAGATTAGTTTTACACTCGTTCTAATATCCACATTTTTATTCTCTTCTCCTGCCCATTTTTTACATTTGCTGTCTTACTTTTTTAAAGTTGGCTTTCTTTATACTTTGTAGAGCATTCTTTAATATTTTTTGTACAGTTGGTTTTGTGGTGATGGATTCCTTTAACTTTTGCTTATTGGGAAGCTTTTTATCATTCCTTCAGTTCTGAATGGAATTCAGGGTATAGTGTTCTAGGATGAACAGCCTTTTCTTTTAGGCTTTTGAATATATCATGCCATTTCCTCCTGGCCTCTAGAGTTTCAGCTGAGAAATCTGCTGACAATCTTATGGGGACTCTTTTGCATGTGATTCATTTTTGCCCTGCTCTTTATTAAGATCCTTTATTTTATACCTTTGACATTTTTGTATATAATATGTCTTAGTGTAGTTCTGTTTGGCTTTCTTTTTTTTCTTTTTTTTTTGAACACTTTGAGCTTCCTGGGTTTGGAGTCTTGCTTCACTCTTCAGGTTAGGGAAATCCTCAGCTGTTATCTCTTCAAATACAGTTTCTGCCTCTCTTTCTCTCTCTTCTAGTTCTGGGACCCCTATGATGTAAATTTTTTAAAAATGTTATCCCATATGTCTCAAATGCTGTATTAATTTCTTTGTATTCTTTTATCTCTTTGCTGGTTTGCTTGAGTGCATTTCTTTGCCCTATCTTCTAACTCACTAATCTATTGGAGGCTTCATCCTATTCTTTGGTCCCTCTGTTGTGTTCTTTAGTTCAGATATTGTATTTTTTATTTTTTTTTGATATCTTGCTTCATTTATTCTCTGTCTTTTTGCTGTTCTCTTTTTCTTCCTCTATTGTTTTCTTGATTTCCATGAATATGTTGATCACTGTTACCCTAAGTTCATCCTCAGGTACTTTGTAAACTTTGTTGTGCTCAGATTTTCCTCTGAAGTTTTAAATTGATCCATCATTTGTGTGTATTTCTTTGTGTCTTTTTTCTAGTTGGCATTCTGTTTATATTTCTGTGGGTTTGGTTTCCCTGCAGTGATGGTGTTGTGTAGGATGTCACCTCATACCAGAGAAGCCTGGATCTTGCTTTGAACACTGGGGATTCTTGAGTTGTGTGGCATCACCACTGGTTGGATTTGTTGACAGTGCTTATGTGAACGCTGTGTTGGGGCCTGATTGTTCAGCCTGTGGGGTTGGAGTTTGTGTGGGGGATGCAGGGCCTTCCCCCAGTGTTTCAGGTCCAAACAGTAATGATCCTTTGTTGTTGGTCCATAACGGGCAATCAGGCTGCAGTTCTCCCTCCATACACAGGGTGGCACTAATTTGTAACATTGAGATTTCATCCCTTCTGGAAGACTGCCTTCTTCTTTTAATACTGGAGGCAGGATATCTGGTGTGCGGGTCCTGGTCTCCAGTGCAATATGGTGGTGGTAGGGGGTGAAGGGTGGAGAATTCTGTTAGCTGCCTTCCAGTTATGGCGGCACCCACTGTAATTTCACAGCCCAGGATGTAGCTCAGACCAAAGGATGCTGGTCCTCCTTCTGCCCTGTGCCAAGTCCATTTTTCCTGGCTCTGTGTCCTGGTCTCACTGGGCGGGCTCTTTGCTGCTTTTGGAGCAACTATCCAGTACTGTTTCTTCCCAAAGTTCAACCTCTTCTGCCACAGCCCAAATCTGCAGTGTAGCTGTGAATCTTGACGTTTTTGCCTACCTTTTGTCATCACGATTGTTGCTGTGTCTCTGTAGCCTCTGTGCCTGCTTTCCTCAGTGTTTGTTTCCGGAGAGTAGGTGAGTTCCTAGTTGCCATGTGGGGAGGAGCTGAGTCACACTGCTCCCAGGTTGCCATCTGGACTCTCATCCTCCTATTTTTTTCTTGCATGGAATCTATTGTATGAATGCACTTCAATTCATGAATCAATCTACTGCTGATTTTTATTGAGGTTAATTATGTTTTTAATCTAATGAAGATTCTTATTCATGTTCTAACACATTGATTTCTATTGAAAAGAATAGAATTTTGGGGCCATAAGTGTTATGTGTCTTTTTTAGTAAATACTGCCAAACAGTTGTCCAAAGTAGTTGTATAAAGTATAAAGTAAAAGTGATTGTATAAATAATAAGAATTCCACTACCTTACTTTCTCATGAAATGGATCTTTTCAATTTGTTTAATTCTAGCAAGTCTAATAAGTTTGTAGTAGTTTCTCCTTGTAGTTTAGATTTGTACTTTCTAAGGACTAAGAGAGTTCATTATCTTTTCATAAATTTGTGTTGGGGGTGGGCATTTCTGGTGATCCTCATGCTCACCCAGTCTCTTTTTCAAGATATAATAGATTTTCTTTCTAAAAAAGTGATTTGTAGAAGTTCTATGTAGCCTTATGAGCCTTTTGTGGAGTATATGTGCTGTAAATATTTTTTCCCACTATGTGACTTTCTGTTTTATCTCTTAAAGATGTCTTTTGAGAAGCTGAAGTTCATTTTATTACAGCAGTTTATCAGTCCTTTCCTTTATATACCATCGTGTCCTGTTTTAATTTCATTATTGGAAGCCTGCCTACAGGCAGTGATTCTGATGATAAACTAGGTCTCCAGGGCCTGTGGCCTGTTGATTTTTCCTGAGGGGTTGTGTTTAAGAACTCTTTCCCTGAGTTACAGTCCTAGGGGGCCCAGCCTAAGCCTTACTGGCCACCAGAGCCAGGTGATACAGAGGTGTCCCTGGCAGTAGTCCTCCCCCCACTTGATATAAAAACTGGGGTGCCAGGCTTGCTCTGGGTGACTGAGTTTTGCCCAGCTTCCAACAACCTGGTGGGACTGCCTGGACAGGTCCGGAGGCTTCCAAAGCTAGATGCTTTGGGAACTTGTTTCAAGCGCAGGTCTTAAGAGTTTTGGGGTGTCTGGTGTGGGTTCATGCCCTTTGCTCCTCAGAGGGATCTTTGGGTTTTGAGCTCCTGCTTGACTGTGGGCTGCTAGACTGGGAGTGGGATGATGGTGAGATTGTCAGGTTCTCCTGCCTGCTGAACGTGGCTCCCTCTCCACTTGCCTGATGTACAGGAGTCACTCAGCTTGTTGTTCTTTTCCTGGAGGAAGCTGTTTCATGTGTAGCAGTCGATTTGGTGTGTCACTGGGAGGGGTTGAGCTCAACCTCTTTCTACTTTGCCATCTTGATTCAGAACCCACTTTATGTGTTGTGAATACAATGGAACTTACACCAGCTGGCTATTTTCGGTGGGTTTTTAGTATTTACAGGTCATATTTTTTCCATCATTTAATATAAACCTTGCTACGTTCTCACATTTGGGTTGTATCTCCTGAAGCAGTCTATTTTTAAATTCACTCTGACACATTTGCCTTTGATTTGAAGGATTTAAGTCATTGTCTTTAATAGAATATTTTGGCTTATAGTTTCTATGTTGCAAGGACTTTAGATTCTTTTTTATCCTCTTCACATACTAACTATTGTTATCAATTACATTTATTCTATATGAATATTTCACTGTTGTTTTATGCAGCTGATACTAATTTCTAACTGTTTTTGCTTCTGTTGTTCCTCATTTCCTCCACCATCTCCTAGCTTCCATCTGGTAAAGTTTTTTTCCTGCCTAGAGAACACACTTTAGTATTTAACTTTTGTCTGCTGCTGCTGAATTCTCTCAAGTTTTGTTTGTCTGTAAATATCTTTATTTCACTTTAATTCTTGAAAGATGTTTGCATTGGCTATTGAGTTCTAGATTGGACATTATTTTTTTTGTTATTTGGATGTATTTTTCCATCAGCATCTGACTTCTATTATTTCTCTGGAAATTCAGTTTTAGTCTAATTGTTCTTTTGTGGGATTTTTTTCCCCCCTGTAATTGCTTTTAGGATACTTATTTCTTTCTCCTCATTTTTCTCTTCTTTTTCCCCATTCCCATCCTCATTGTTCACCTTTGTTTCTCCTTTTTCCCTCTAGCATTTTGGTTATGGTCGTCATCTTCCAGGGACTGTTTGGGTAAGAGATGATTAGTGAAGAGATGATTTACCCTTAATATCTCTTTAATAAGTGCTGAATATTTTACAGTCCTGACGCTAGGACTCCTCACAAGAATCTTATGGATTTGGCATCTCATTACCCCTTTTAACACATGAGGCATGAGGCTGAGAGAGATGGGACACTTTCCCTGGTGTCACTGCTAGTAATCTTACACGTGTGTAAACCCAGCCCCTCTGGGTCTAGAATACAGTTCCCACCCATGTGCCATACATCTACAAGGGTGGACCACTGATGGGTAGGTAAAAACCAGATTGGTTGAAGAAAACAAGAGTTTAGACTACCCCTAGACCCACATCACTGTGCTGGGCGATCTGGGTCGAGTGTGTACTGATGAACCAGAGCCCTTGACTTCGTCCTCCTTACACTTTTTCTAGTAAGAACTTCAAAAGGGGCCATTTTTAAAGACCCTGTGGAGATGGCACCTTCTCCATGAAGGTTCTTCTAGGCCATTGTGATCATGTCCTTTCTGCATCCCCATGTTTTTAGTGCACACATGCAGTATCCTGTGCACACACAGTATTCTGTGTGCACATGCAGTGTTCTGTGCATGCACACTGGTGCATCTTTATGTTCCAGCTGCGCCATCTCCACACCTTTGATCACACATCACTCAGTCAGCTGGAAAAGAGAGTCCTGTCCCCTCTGGCTGGCGTCACTTAGCACAGTTCCTCGCACACAGTTGGTGCTTAGATATTGGCAGATAAGGAAAATAATGACTGAATCAGGACTCCAGTGTTCAGGATAGTGAGAAAAAAGAAGCAAGCTTGTAGAAAGCGTGTTTCTATCTTACCTAAAATGCTGCTATGCGGTGTGGTTGATGTCAGCTGTTTGTGTTCATTCTGCTGTGTTTTCAGGAGGAGGTTGACGATTTTGTGTTCTGAGTTAATGAAAATGTGCTTTTAATTATTTCATTGCCTTTTAACATTAGAAGAGACTTTTCCCCCTAATACTTTGAGACTTCCCCTCTGATACCAAGGTGTTATGTAACATTTATATAGTTTGCGTACTGTTTACCTTTACGCCTCCTGTCTTCTTTGCACCTCACAAACCCCTGGACACAGGTGTTGAGGCATCGCTGTCCGACAGCTGCTGCCTGAGACAGCTGGTGCCTTTGTCAGGAAGCAAATAGCCAGTGAGGGCAGAGCAAGTCTTCCCTTCTCAGTCGGGGGTCTGGGATTTTTGAAGTTTGGATGATGAGCCCTTTAACCTTGAGTTCACTTTGGATGAGCCCAGTTTAGCCTGGATAATTGGATCTTCTTTTGGAAAGAGCTAGCCCACACCCACACAGCACACCATGGCCACGATGCATCGGAAAGGTGTCCAAAGAGACGGAAGCTACCACAGGCCTTCGAGAATGCAGCTGACGTCTGTCTCTGGGTGTTGGTTAGGAGACAGATACCAACTTTTGTAAGAAATGAGGACTAAGCCTTCCTTTGAGAAGCAGCTGTTTCTGTCTGTGCTGTTGCCTTCTTATATTTTGGGGGTTTTTAAGGCAAGAATGGTACTCGGTGCTTATTAATGGACTGCACCACTGTGCACACATGCAGGGCAGGGTGTATGAGAAGCGTTCCTTTAAGGTTGAGCCATAAACTCGCTAAGAGGGTGAGGTGAGATCATCAAGAAAAGTCCTTTACAAACATCATGTCCCACTAGACTGCTTAGAATTCTTTGACTTAACTTTGTTATTTGTTGACTGTTTACATGTTAAGAAAGGACACTTAAATAAAAGTGGTGCCTGCTTTTCTAGTTATTGTGAGAGCAGAGGACTGCTCTCTCACCAACTTCAGCAAGTAGGAGAGGAATGTGTGTTCCAGCGGGCCAGGGGCCGGGTGGGGAGCACCTGAAGGCACAGCCTGCCTCCCAGACACGGGGTGGTGTTGGGATGAGCTGCCTTCTTCCCCATGGTCCACAGATGGAGCCATGAATGTAGTGCAAATATTGAGTATGGTGTTAGGTGTCTTGAAACAAATTGGCAGATCCGTTGCTGCCACTTAGGAAAGAGAGGTAAAGTATCGGTAAGGAGAAGAAGAAAGAAAAAATGAAGACTAAAGAGTGCTAAGCCACAGAGGAGTCCTCCTCCTTCATTTCCTTCTTCCTCTTCTTCCTTTTTCCCTTCTCCTTCTGTTATATTTTTATATAACCAGATTTCTTTGAAATGGAAGTGAATAATTGAAAAGATTCTATTTGAATAGAAAAAGCAATAGACAGCATGACAACACATAGAGGGAAGAACAGGACCTTGTAAATGATGCCATTTAAAATGGTCACAAAATCCTTCTTTATGTTTCAATCTAATGAAAGTGTTTTTTAAAAAGCGACCACTAAAAGAGATGAGTGTGACGATGAGTGTGCTCTCTGCTCTTTGGGAAAAGGAGTGACAGAGACACATGACCTCATCCTGTGTTATTTACTATCATCATCAGTTGAATAGAAATGGGGTTCTGCATTTGGGGCATTGGCATCATAGAGGAAACATTTCTTCAGGTTCAAAGCTCTGAGCCAGGCTTGCAAGGAAGGTGTGGGCAGAGGTTGGCTGAGAGAATTGTCAGTTGCTTTCGTGATGAGTAGCCACTGCTCTTTGACTCTGCCTCTTACTGGCTCTGTGATCTTGGCTCCTCAGTTATCCTCTCTAATTCTCTCGTCTTTATGGGTGAGTCTGTCCTGCAGGGAGGTGTGAGGTTCAGTTAGCTCATGTACATAGACCTAGAGTTAGAACTGAGCTCCCTGTTGTCATATGTTAGCACTACACGTCTCCCCAGGGCCCTTTTCTGCAAGAAATCTCATTCTGGGTCCTCCTCATCAAAATGGATGGACTATCTGGGGCCTAATATCGTTATTACTGACTGAGCTCCTCCTACTAAGGGGGTTCTGCTAGAGCCCCACGAATGTCCCACATTGACTCTTATGCAAACTTGTATGGTTTCTCCACTTCTGTAAACAAGGAAACCAAGCCCTGGGCAGGTTAAGGGACTTGCTCATACAGCGCAGAGCCCAGGAATGGAGTGAGCTCAGAACCACATCGTCCCAGCCCCTATGCCCATGCCCTTCTGATGGGGACCCGACCAGGATGGTGCCCAGTGTCACGCTGGGAATGGTCATGCCCCCTGGGTTCTTGTCCTTCCTTTGCCCTGAGCGCCAGCTAGCACCGGGCGGGTGGAGGGCACTAGGAGTGAGCTCTGTTCCTTCTCCACATGCTCAGGGACCTGTCCCTTCCCTCAGTAGCGAGGACTTGGAGCTTGTGTTGGCAACTCTGGCATCACACGCTGGTGGCAGATGATTCACCCGTTCCTGTGTGGAACTCTCCAGAAGCAAGCTGATGCTAACGGGCTGTTGACCAGGCTGTGAGTCCAATCTGATGTGACTGTGCTGCTGTAATCACTGTGTCACTGTTGTCGATGGAGTGTGCTCCATCGTGATTATGAGTGCAGGTTGACATGCCCCCAGTGTTTACAGGAGACACACACCCATGTGGGCGACAGGCAGCTGGGTACCTGGAAAAGGGCCCAGGTTTACACCACAACAGCTTTTCTGTAATGGGCAGAGGGAATCTCAGGGGCCCTTACACACTTTCCTTATAAACTAGCTAGTTAGAAAACATTCTTAATAAAAATCCCACAGTGAAACATGAGAGTGGAAAAATTCAGGTAATTATCAAAGATGGCCAGGCCGATTGCAGTTTCTCTAGCTCCAGTCCTGATCGCACAGTCCTCCAGCTTTCCCAGAGGCCTCCTGAGCATGGGGGACTGTGACCATCCTCCATCTCCTGAAGTGCTAGCTGGAGATCACAAGGACTTTGTAGCTTTTTCCATTTTGCTCCTCAACACCAAACCAACTTTACCAGTAGCCCAGATGTCAGAGGCCCCAGGGCACTGAGGTGCACGGTCCTGCTGACTCGGCCTCAGACAGCACTGTTGAGCCTGGCTCATGATGTAAGAATTACCTGATGTTTAGGTTACTAATTGGACAACCGCTAACCCGATTTGTTTGTGTATTCCAGCTGGGGACACCTCTTTCCACTCATGGCTTTCACAAGAGAATTCACAGACTGCTTTTGATATCTATTTCTCTTCCTAAAATTAGTATTTGGCGTTTTAAAAATCTTTATTTTGACTTTAGAAATTTGCCAAAAATTTCAGCCACAGCCCAAATGCATGTCCCTAAGGCACTGGGGACAGTGCGGCCCCAAATGGGCTGAGCTCTGAAGAAGCACAGAGGGTGGCCACTGCTGGATGGCCATGGCCATGGGGCACTTCTGGAGGATGCCAGAAAGCCACACTCTGGCCAACTTGTTCTGGAAAAACTACCTAACATGTAGAAGAGCAGCAGCATGTCTGTAAACCAGAAAGTTAAAAAGAGACAGGTCTTCCTCATTTCACATCCCGGGGACACCTGGCCACATTTATTCTTCAGCCTCCTGCTCGTGGCTGAAAGCTAAGCACATACGTCCTCACCTCCTACCATCCTGCTCTTTGTGTTTGCTGCAGCCATGAAACACGCAGTGTTGTGGGGAGTGGAATGTTCCTGCTTCAGTCAACATCGTCCTCTCCTCTCAAGCAGACTGTGCGGTGTAACGCGGAACATCTGTCTGATTCTGTGTTCTTCTAGAGCGAGAACCTGATTTGTTTTCATGCTCCCAGGACATGGCACTGTTTTCCTGCTGAGCTCAGGCATGAAACAGAACGCTGTGCAGAGGCTTAGGGGTCGTCGCGATGATCATTCATTATGTCTTGGGGCCACACTCTCACTTGTGTCCCTTCTAAATATTTATCCTGCCATCAGGAAGACACCTTCCTTGGTGCTGTTCTTGACTGCAGTGCTGGCCCCTGTCAGCGGGCTCCGTTTATTTTAGCTTCATGTGAATGTTTAAACTGTTCTCAGTCTATCTAGCAATAATAAAACTCTTATTACTTTTCACATCCTTTTCCTATCTGGTATTTAGTTTTTTTCTCAACATTTCTATGTGGATATTGAGGATTTCATGGGAAGGGATGGCAGAGAGAGAAAAGCCACGGTTTGTTCTGAGCCTTCTTCCTAGTGGACGAAGGTCAGATTTCTGACCCCGATTTTCTTCTTGCCTGCCTGGTTTCTGATTCCTGGTGACAGATGTGAGCTTTATGTGTGATGCCATCTTTCAAACACACCTCCTCCTCGGCCACACACCAGGCTGATACACACACTTACACATGCTGGTGCACACATATGTCCTCTCCTCCCAAATGCTGGGAATTTTAGTGCCTTTCTCTGTCTGGACAGTCTTCTCTTCTCAAACTGGGTGGAAAGGAAGGCATTTGGAGCAAAGGGAGAGTGTCTGGTGAGGGGAGGTGCCACAGGCAGGTTCTGGAAGGTCTGTCACAGAAAGCTGGCCCTGTTTCTGCTTTACGTTGACACCATAGATGAACTCTGGGCAGTTTGAACATAATCATTGAGGAGGAGGACCTGGCTTCAGATGATGTCATTCAGTTGAGGTAGAACTGACAGCTAGCAAACAGAGATTTTTACATTGAAGGTTCCTCTCCATTAATGTTCCGATTCACTTGGGACAGCCGTGCAGTCGCTCCCATTCAGTCTTAGAATAAGTCAAATACTGGCCCTTCCTTCTTCATGCTGTTTTCTTCCTGTGCTGTGATGGGGATGATTCATTTTCTGTTTCTCTTCTGACTCATACATGGGCCAAAGAGCCCCTTGGACCAAAGGTGGTCTGGCAGTGGTCATATTTGTGATGCTCAGCCATCTCTGGGCAGTCAATTCCCTGGCCTAGCATCCTGCATGGTAAGTGTGTGGGATGAGACCTGGGTCAGATGCTCTGTCCGTTCCATCTGGCCTAAAACTGTGTAAGGCTATCTGCCTGGACAGGGAAGTTCTTGAATGGTCTATCTGGGCACGTGTTACCCATTCACAGGAAGAATTTGTTCCAGAAAGCCAAAGACACCTAGAGAGAGGGATCTAAGAGTTCTTTCTTTTCAGGGATATTCATGAAAACTTCTCTGCAGTTTCAGGATACCTAATGAAGATTCAAAAAGTTGTCCCAGTAGAAAATACATAGGTTCTTGAGCCTAGAACCAGACACCATGTATCTTTAAGTTAATCCTCTATGTCTTGATAGTAGAAACACAGGCACAATGTCTCCTTGTCCTGTAGATGCAAGTGCACACACATCACCTGATATATTGTGGTATCTGTTATCTTCTGGTTGTCTCTTAGTGCCCGCTGGGTTCCCTTTGCCCATGAAGAGCCGAGAGCTGGCTGCACTCTGCCAGTATCCCTTTCTCGTGACCACATCATTCAGCTGCAGTGGAGAGCATCTCTTTCAGCCTTGGATGTCTTCTAAAGCTCTGCATATTATTCTTCCTTTTCTCCAGTTTCCAGCTGGCCTACCTGTTATTGCCATTTCTGGGTCATCTTTCTTCAACATGCTTTTGTAACATTGTTCTTAGTCTTCGTGAGTATAACCTCTGAGGTTGACTGTGCCCACCAGTGCTTTGGAGGGTAACAATGTCAGTTCTCACAGTCTGACTTTGGGGACGCATTCTGGAAGGTTCTTGGAGGCAGCAAGCCCTGTTGTTAGTGTGTCGATCTTGTCAACTCTTCTTAGAGAAGGCGCTCTTCTCTGACTACAGCCCATCCTCTGGGTGAAGGCTGCCTTACCAGCACCTGGAGTGCTGGCCTGAGTCTGACTCACACACAGTGCACGAAGCCCCATTTAGCGCTTGCTTCAGATGGAAACACTGTGAGGGAAACCATTTCTGCCCAAAAGAGGCTGAAGGGATGGACAGAGGAGGACAGAGCATATTAATCCAAATTCCTGATGTAATTTGATATTTTGTGACATGTTGATAATATTGTCAAATTACAAGTGTGTTAGTTTATAAATAAATATTCTGCAAGAACCTCTGGTGTTACTTTGTCAAAAGCTAAAAATGGGGCAGTATATAATAAACCTGCATTGTATTCTTTGAGTTTCACTAATAGTGCCTCCTATTAGTATTAATTTCCTGTTAGAAATAATTTAGTTCATAAAATGCTTAATGAGTGTCCTGTTTGTATAAGAAAAGTACTGGGTAGGGGGGCTGGAGATTGGAGATTGGGGGATTGAGATCACTCTTAAAAACATCCATTTGGAAATAAACCAAACGAAGAAAAAAATTCATGTTCATAAACTATTTCTTGCAACATTCTCTCCAAATATGTAACATGGGAAAAACCTAATCATTTCAAAATAGTGAAATGGTTAACACACCATTTGGATGAAACATAATGTTTTCATTTAAAAATAGCATGAAGACTGGCATGGATAAATCTGTATAGAGTTCTCATAATCAAAGAAAAGTCATTAAAATTACATGCTTGCTGTAATTAAGTTGTGTAAAATGTATGCTGGGCCTCTACTGAAGGGAATGTTAACTGTATAATGATGAAATTATAGTTGACTTGTTTTTTAAATCTTTTTAAAAATTCCATTACTTTTACTATACAGTTGTTAAAATAAAACAAATATGGCCCCATGAGAAAAAACAAGTGGTATTGGAGACATTAAATTTGATAGAAAAGGATGAATGGATGGATAATTTTGTTTTACAGTCTCAATTGAAATGATTTAGTGACCGATTAGTCTATGGGATTGAGAGAGATAGGAAGGTCTCTGCTGACAATGAATCTCTGTCTTAGAAGATGGTGATTCCATTAATAGCACAGATTACAGCTATAAAGGCAGTAGGTCTAGGACTGCAGACAAAGGAAGTGACCTCATCTTTTGTTCTGTTATTAAGCATACGCCTAAGCTAGAGGTATTCAAGTTATGCCATTTCCCTCAGGATATGTTGGGTCTGAAGTGATAGTGTGATTTCCGTGTTGGATTGTCCAAAAGTCAGAATGAAATTAGTACAGTTGACCCTTGAAAAACACAGGTTTGAACTTCAGGGGAAAGGGGATCCATTTATATGTACTTTTTTTTTTTCTATCCTGGGTTCAGAACTTGTGGATTTAATCACTCTCGCATGTCAAAGGTCCTTGGATTGAATCCACGAATGTGGGACCCGTGGCTATGGAGGGCCTAAGTTACAGGGATTTTGCACTCTGGGGGTCTCCCTGGCATAGTTCAAGGGTCCACTGGGTATAGAAACTTGGAGAGACTTGGATTGAAAGGAAAGAAATGGGTGTCATGTGCATGTGGCTCTAGACAAGAGCAGGCAGGGGTAGGTGGTGATTGTGTCACTTTGACATCTGAGAAGGCAGATGAAGAACAGCAGGTGTCCCTGGTCAAGGTCCAAGCAGGTGGGAGCAGCCAGTTTATCTGTTCTGGAGACATTTGACAGTGAATGGAAGGAAAGAGATGAGGCATGCCTCGGGTAGTGAATCCTCAAGACTGTAGGCTGGCATGGCTTGTAGACTCTGCTGCCATAACTGCACCCTGGCCCAGCTGCACAGGCCTTTCTGTGTCTGCAACTGTGAGGCAAACACAATTTCATTGTGTCCTGTAGTTGACATGATTGTTGTCCTAACGATCATTTTCTACTGCAGTGAAAAGAGAATTTTTAAAATCAATTTCTCATTTTTCTGTCTCTTACAATGACCATCTTCATCAGAAAACAAACTAGCTTACTGATTTTGACGTTCTCTTTCTTAGAAAAAGAGTTTCACCTTTTTTTTTTTCCCTCCCAGTGTGTAAATAAGCCTTTAAAAAAATAACTTTAGGGCAAGTGAAAATCTTTAAAGGGATGGAGTGGTTTCCAGATGAGGATTGACAAAATTATGAAAACTCCCTCCTCTGGAATTGGAAAGGTGAGGCTGAAATTGTCAAATGCTTGGAGGAAAAGGCATCTAGAATGTAAGTGTCAGACTCAGGGTGGGAGGGGGGCTACCTTGATGATAATACTGACCTTGGCCAGTGTCAAGAGATACTGTGCCTAAAAATGCCTTGCAATCCATCACGCACTGTTCAAATGTACGAATTATTATTAGAACTTGGTGGGTGGTGTTTTAGGAAAAATAACAGGGAGCAAACTGCTTTAAAGGCGGATAAGGAGCATGAGTCAATAGAGCACAAATAGAATGTGGGCGCCAACAGAGGTCACAGATGTTTGTGTCCAGGGATTTTTCAGGACCAGGGAATCTTTTCTGTGCTGTCCTTTGACCCTGAAGATGAATGCCCACAGGCCCTCTATCGTGGCATTGTTAAGTGGGTTGATTGGAGAGAAGTCACCAGAGTTCTGCATAGCATTTATAAAGCTCATTAATGTAGAAAGTAACATGTACTAGAAAATGAATTCAGGTAACTTAAAAACGTATAACTAAACAACTCCCTCTCCAGAAGAAAAAATTTCCTGAATTGTAGAGATGAATAATTTCTACGGCATATCCTTTTCCCATCTTCCATGAGCTACTCCATGAAGGCGCCGGGGGTTACTTGGGAAGAAATGTCCATTAGCACTTCGGTAGGCGCTGTTTTCACCATCCTGATGCAATAGAAGTAATTGCTGTGAGAGCATGGTCGGAAGTCTAATGGAGTAAAATAGAAAGTAATGTGCTTGAGTCTTTGTTACCTTTGCTTTTAATATAATTCATTTAATTTTGAATTTATGTAAATTTACTTTTAAGAATGGTTTTAACAGCTGGCTCTCAAAATACCTCTAAAAATGAACATTTATATATTTGAACTGACTCAAATATGTAATTCTCTGAATAACCGAGGAACTAGCAGTGGAAGTCAGAGAATATTTAGGCCTATAAGATGATGAAAATTCTGTATTTCAAAAGTTGTAGGACTAACATATATTTTTAGAAGAAATTTACAATGTTAAATGCTTATTTCAGTAAACAAGAAAAATTTAAAATAATGAAATAAATATTTAACTTAGGATAGTAAAATAGCAACTGAATAAATATATAACAAGTAGAAGAAAGATAATAAAGATGAAAGCAGACATTAAAGAAATATAAAAACACAGAGGCAAGGTTCGGTTCCAAAGTCAAGATTTGGTTCTTTGAAGAGACTCACACTGGACAAAACTTATTGGGATTAATTCAGAAAATGAGAAAGAGACAGACAAAACAGCAAAAGACATTTCTATAGCTGTCATAGAGAACAATAAGAGAAAACAGGACTTTTATCAATATGTTTGCAAACTTAGATAAAATAATAAAATTCCTTGGTGGGTATAAATTTAAAGTTGACTTGATAAAAACATAGAAAGCCTGAATTGTCCTCTAACCATTAATAATCGAAGTATTGAATACATTTTTAATAAAGAAACACCAGCACCAGATAATTTTATAGATGAATTCTGGCAAATTTTCAAGATACATGTTTTGTTTTTGCATACATTTTTTTTCAGAGACTGAAAAGAAGGAATACTCCTAATTAATTCTGTAAGGTCAGCACAATACCAAGACACAGAAGGACGGTAAGAGGGGAAAAATTCCCCAGGCCAACTGAAGTCAAGAGCAGATGTAAAATTCATAATAGACACAGGTAGAATTCTGAACTGTACAGAAAAGGTTGGGCTTGTTCTGAGAATGCATAGGTGTTTTAATATTAGAAAATCTATAAAGCTAATGTGTTACATTAATGGATGAATGTAGATAACCCTTATAATTACCTTAATTAAAGGAGGCAGACTAACCCAATCCCTGGAACCCTGAGCAGCAGGGCGTCTGGAAGAGCCTGCTGGTGCCCGGAGCCACGCCCCGAGATGCTGGCAGACCACATGGTCAGCACTGGCACAGCCGCCCTGCTTGTCCCATGCTCACCTGCACAGCAGGTCCCGTGCTCCTGGAGCCTCAAAAACACCCTCCCTGACATACATGTGCATGGCTGTCTCCAGGCCACTCTTCCCTGGGCCAGTGCTGTGCAGCTGTCTTTTCTGCTGTACCTTTCTGCAGGTTTCCTGATGCTCCCGGGCTCTCTCCCCATTCCCATAGCTCACCTGTCTCAGGCCTGTCTTGTGGGGTTTTGTAAGATCAGGGCAACTTCTGCCTCCCTCTTGGACCCCAGTCGGTAGAAATTTCCTGCATGTTCAGGCCGTGGCTGTCTGTGGACCTCCTGCCCCCACAATTCGTTAAACGTAATTTCTTACCCATCAACCAATATGTCTTTCTAGCACTTCACACATTCAGATGCGATCTTGCTCCATTTTACTGGGAGAGGGTCTTGGTTTTCATCTCTGTCTGTTGGAGGTCTGCCCCATGAAGGGAGTGCCTGTTCTGGGTTGGCCCCCAGCTTGGCAGCCTGGCACCTGGGCTCTCGTGACCAGCTCCCAGCGGTAAAGGGAGACTTTGCATGGAAGCACTCAGCACAGTACAGGGTGGGCCGGGCATGAGTGGGTTCAGAGGGAGCAGACCCATCATCACCTCTGGGGTCCCTGCTGCCAGGGCTGCCCTCCCCTGCTGAGCGGTAGGTGGCGCTTTGCAGGGAGACCCTCGGGGCTCCCTTCCCATTTACACGTGTGTTTTTGTTCCTCTCCCCGTATCCATGCCGCTTGGTAATTTTTCCCTCACTGGCTCCGGTTTCAGAAGAATACTGTGATTAAAGCAGGCTGCACATGGCTGGTTCACCCTTCTAGCCTACCTTCTGTTTGCATTGATGACTGATTCATCCCATCTTGGCACAATGTTATCTCATGCTGTGGTTGCCACAGCCTATCATCAGGCAATCGGCTCTGTCTGTGGCGTATAATGACTCTGCCACCTCTGGGACTTTGCTGAAATAATGACTGTGTGTCTTTTGCCGGGAGTGTGCAGCTGAGTGAGGTGAGCAGGCTCAGGCTGGAACCCGAGCTCCTTCCACTTGCAGGGTCCTGTAGGCAGACCAGGGCTTCCTGGCACTTTCTTGTCTCCTTTGAATCTAAACACTCATGTACCAGCATGAAGAAAAACCTCACTACATGGCCCCTAATGTGCGGTCAGCCACCTCTAGGCCAAATCCAGCCCCCACCTGTTTTATTCTGGTCTACAAGCTAAGAATGGCTTTTATAGTTTACTTAAAAGAATATTGCAGTAACTTTGATTTTGTACATTAAAATAAACTTCTATGTGTAGGTTGGTGCAGTTTCCTTATTCCTAAATAATATGTCAACACACCCTGCCCGCCACCAAATCACCAAGTCTACCATTTACAGTGTTAAGCTGAAGAAGGTCAAGTGAGAAGAATCATATGCGTGATACCTGAATATGATATGCAATTCAGATTTCAGTGTGCAAAAACAGGGGCTTACTGGAACACAGCTAGACTCATTCCTTTATGTATGTAATGTCTACAGACTGCAGATCCCAAAGCCTGACTTCTTGGTGGTGTGGCCTGGCCCCTGCCAGACCCAGTCACTTCTCACTTCTGCCTCTTTGCTCCCAGTCATTATCTAAATATAATCAGAATTAGCAAAGCCACATGCAAATTTGAATATCACTTTTCTCACTTTGTGTCTTAAAGATTTTTCTTTTTTCTTTCTTTTTTTTTTAAAGGAAAGAAATGAAGGTGGGTAGGCAGGTAGATAGGAAGAGAGAGGAGACGGGAACACTTCAATTTTTTTTTAATTTATTTTTTGGTGGTGATTATTCTACACATTAAAATAATTTCCTCTGTATAGGTTCCACATTTCATAGATATATTTTAACACACCTTCCACCAAATCACCAAGTAGGAACACTTAATTTTATTTAGTTGTTCATCTTGGTTGTTCCCCGCCGGCCCTGGGTCTTGAACCTGGGACCTTGGGATGAATGTGGGATGCTCCCAGGTGTACTAGACCGCTAGGCCACCTGAGCGTGCTGAACATTTTCTTCAATAACCACCATAATTAAAATTTAACGCGTATCTGTATAGTGCTTCAAAATGTAAAAATCGCCCACATCCATTGTGCTTTATCCTCACAACAGTCTGTGTGGAGAGACGGCGTTCTCCCTTTCATGGACCTTCAGGGTGATTATGGGACGTGCTCAGGGTCACACAGATAAGAAGCAAGAAAATCCAGATTTCTGGCCCCAAGTGCTTTGGTCATCCTGCTTTTTACAGTCTTGCCCACTGAGAGCTGTGTGATTTCCCCAAGTTAACAAATTATTTTAATAGGTACCTAGGTTGGTAGTGTCTTTTTTTTTTTTATGGGTAGTGTCAGAGTAGATGTCATCTACATGACTTATTTTGCTTGGTACTCATGTGAAGGGAGGATTTTGGATTTGTTCTAACATTTGTAGTGGAGAGCCTCACTGGAGTGACTGGGGTGGGGACTGAGGGGAAGTAGAATGAGAGCGGGCCAGGTGTGGCCGCCTTGTGTTCAGGAGCTGTGCCCTCGCAGGCTGGTCTGATTCCAAGGGGCAGTCTGCTGTGCATGGGGTTCCCATCCTCGCCAGACACAGGCCAGGTGGGCTCTGGGATTTGGCCTTGACATCTGCTAAGTCCCTGCCCTCCCGATGCTAGCAGCTAACATGGACTCAAAGAGACCTGCACTCCGTGTTCATTGCAGCGATAGTCACAGTAACCAAGCTACAGAAACAGCCAGGGCCCATGGGTGGAGATGGGGCTAAAGAAGGTGTGGTGTATTTGCACGATGGAATACTGTTCACTGCAAGAAAAGATGAAATCTGCCATTTGTGGATGGACCTCGAGGAGATGATACTCAGTGACATAAGTCAGAAGGAGGAAGACAAGCACCATGTGGTTCCACTCATGTTGGAAGATAAAGAAACAAAGCAAATGAACAGGCGAAACAAAGCAAATGAACAAGCAAAACAAAGCAAGAAGCACACCTGCATGGAGCAGTGGTTTGGTCGCCCTCGGTGCAGTTCATATACTGTCCAAGGATCCCAGTTCATGTCCCAGGGCTGTAGCCAAGATGAACAACTAACTGCAAATAAATTAATAAATGCTGCTTCTCCTCTCTCTTCCTCCCTACCTATCACTTTCATTCCTGCCTGCACCTTTCCTTTAAAACAAAACAAAAAACAATAAGCCTGGGGATTCTGACAATGGCATAGTGGTTCTCAGAGGGGAAAGGGATGGGGTGGGTGGAACGGGAATTGGGCTCACGGTCCTGGTAAGCTATGTTAGGGATCACATGTAGTCTATACACACATAAAGCTGTGCACATAGAGCAAAGAAGCAATTGGCAGTCATGTGTGCCGGTGATGGGACAGTGACTGCCATGGCATTTCAGGGGAGCCTGCAGGGGTGCCTGTGACGCTGGAGTGAGGCCACTGCTGGGATTCTTCTGTGATCCGGGACTGCTGGGGTGGGGTCTGTCCTCAGCGCCCCCCTGAGATGGGGCCATTTAGAGGTTCTCGCTCTCTTGCTCCCTTTGACCATCTGCCTCTTCTCTGGACACCGCTGGCCTGGAGGGCCTCTGCTGCCGAGAGCTGTTTTGTCTCGATATGGACTATGTCTTAGTGTCACTGGAGGGACTGAAAGTACTCTCGTAGGTTGTGTGTATGTGTGTGTGTTTAGGAAAGTTTCAGGCAGGGATGAAGGCGAGCAGGGGCAGGCAGGCAGGAAGAGAGGAGGAAGAAGCGCTTTATTTTATTTAGTCGTTCATCTCGGTTGTTGTTCAGGGTGCCTGGTCTTGAACAGGGAGCCTGAGGTGCATGTGGGCTCTACCCAGTGCACCGAACCTCTAGGCCACCAGGGCGCCCTGCGTCGTGGCTTTAAAAACCATTTCTAAATAATCCCACTGCCGCCACCGGTACTCAACTTGCAGAGCTTCTGATTCTAACTTTCCCGAAAGATGTCCCGTGGATTCTTCTGCCGTAACCTTGTGCTTGTTCTGTGATCCAGGTGAGAGTTGGAGGCCCCAGTGTGGCCAATGGCCTTGGGTGAGCTTCTGCCCGTCTTGGACCTCAGGGACCTTGTCTGGGGTGAGGTGTTCAGGGGGCTGAGAGTCTCCAGTGTCATTTAGTGCCCTTTCTATTTCACACTGGAGTTGCGGGAAGTTGAATAATAAACACTCAGAATGGAAGCGTAATGTCCCAGGGCCGGGAAGTGCCAGGGACACCTCCCACTGAGTCTCATGGAACTTACAGAAGGGGCCTCCTGGTGGTCCCAGAGCTGCCCCATCTGCCCACAGCTCACCTTTCAGAGCCCGAGTCCTCAGTCTGCACTTGCGCAGTGCAGGCCCGTCTAAGCCTTTCCACTCCCTTGGCCCTCAGGGGTGGAAAGAGCTGCCCTTTCACCCCAGCACACGTGTCTTTGGTGTGTTCATGCAACTGTCACTGTATGGACGCACTGCCTCCTGCTGCCTGGGGAGAAGCTGGGGCCATCTGTCTCCCTTGCCGCAGCCAGGTTGGTGCTGAGGGCCTCCCCGAGTGGGGTGCAGGCTCTTTGGCTGGGGTCTCTGGGATGGCCACGGAGGTTTGATTCTATTTTCGTTTTAAGACATCAGATTATAACGCATACACAACCCTTCATCCCCATGACTGCATGTCTCAGCTTGTTCTTAAAAGCCCACGCATCCCGCAGCGGGGATGGCACCATCGCACCTGTCGGGCAGTAGGAGAAGTGAGTGAGGGAATGTGTGTAACACCTGGTCGGGCACAGTGAGCAGTAAATGACTGCACTGTCATTGCCGTTATGCAGCAGGACGGGGGCAGGCTGAAGGCTACATGCAACTTTCCTACTAAACTGAATCTCTAAGGGACACGTTGGTTGTTTCACTAGTTTCTAGTCATCGTAGTCAAGGAACTTGAGAAACACAGGCCCCAGCTATAGTTGGTCATCTAGTTTCCACGACTTCAGGCCTCCTGGCCTTTCAAAGCCTCACCAGATTAGATGACTTTCTGTGCCTGGACTCAGCTGTCCAGAGATTGAGGCCAGCGTTGTCCTTCTGACACATGCTTGACTTCTGTGACTGCTTTTCCAAGGAGCGCAGTTTTTCTTCTTTTTCACCCTCACCCAGAGGCGACTTCTGACATTGCAGAGACTTCTTCTTCTGTTCTGAGAGGAGTCCACACTCCTCTGAGCCTGTCTGGTGTCTCCATGACAAGTGTCTCCCTGCTCGGTGGCTCCGTCCACATGCACGTCCCCCTCACGGTCAAGACCCGCCAGCCCCCGGGCTGGGGGAGCATCTGAGGCTGAGACTGGTGGTCTCTTTCTAACAAGACAGTTTCTTCTCTCTGTGGCGTCTCATCCCCCATGTTGTGGCTCCTGCTTATTTTAACAGAAATTGAAGGCCCTGACTTCGGCCTCCTCCAGACGGTCGCAGCAGTGATTCACCAGAAGACACTGCAAGGAGCTGCTCTTTTTCCTGAGAACATTCTGACAGCCTTCTCCCTGGAGCCCAGAGGGCAGCAGAGTGTCTGTTGCTTCATGGAATGGAAGAGTCTAGAAGGATGTTTGGTCTCCTGGCTGCCGAGAAAGAGTAGCCCTGGAGGCTTTAATCTTTTGTGAAGATGGGGCAGGCAGAATTAAAACCTTCCACAGTCAAAGGTGGAGAGGCCGGACTAGGAGCCAGAGGTCATGGCCACACTGCCTTCCCAGAGCCCGCTAATGGTCCTGGTGGGCCCGCAGCAGTGTCCAGTCACGTGCCCACCCACGTCCTGGGCTGCTGTGCCCCAGACTCTCGTTTGCCAGCACAGGCAAGTTGTCCTCCCCAACCTGGGAGCTCATGTCTGCCCTGCCACAGACACACCAGGGGCTGCGCGGCTGGGGGGTCCCGGCTACACAGCGAACTCGGGATACTCGGACAGAGGGTACACATTGGAGCCTCCCCCTTCTCACCGGGATCTGGGTTTGGGTTCAGGATGGGACGAATGTGGGTGCTGTTTGCGGAGAGTATGTCTCAGGGCCTCGGGCGATGCGCCCACGCCGACTGGGCCAGCGCCAAGTCCTGCAGACTCCAGCGGCACGGAGGCCCCGTGCAGCTATGCCAGCGCTCGTCCTGGCCAGTGTGCGTCCACTCCGCAGCGTGGCCGCGTTGGGGAGGAGAGAGCCAGGGAGCGCATCCCGAGAGGTGGACCTGCCGATGGAACCCATTCTGTCTTTTGTAGCCTTCGGATTTTTGTGGGCCGGTTAGAAAGATTTCAGCTTCAGCTAAAAAGAAAAGAAATGCCTGATGCAGTAATCTCATAGCAGAACAGATGGCTTACCTCATGGCCTGAACTGTAAACGAGGGGAAAGTGGGTGGTGTTAGGCTCATTTCTAAACTTCCTTCAGCAGTTGTGCTGTGTGGGGAATGCACGAGCCTTTCGGATATGTTACCGGTTAAACAAATGGGTTAAATTCTCTTCTGGTTAAAAGCTCCCCTTATACTCAGTGACCACATCCTCTCCCTGCCTATGCTCAGGCTGTAAGTGCTGAGAAGACAGGCCTCCCTGCCGCCGTGGGGCTGGTGCTGACTCGTCCCCACAGCGCTGGCGGGTGGGCCGTGTCCGTGGGCTGTGTCATTGGGCGGTGCTGCGGGGCCCTGACTTTCATGCACGATGGCTGCTGGTGGTCTCTCAGTATTAGGTTTTCAGGAAATGGTTGCAGACGCAATCAAAGGGGCAGAGTCAATGTGGATGCCCTGGCAGGAAGGCACGCTGTGTCTCAGCTGACGTAGGTCATGTCCAGCAAGACCTGATAGGCCTACGTACTCCATCACACAAGAGCTGGGTGTGCGGTCCTTAGGGTGGCAGGCTCACAGGTGACCTGGGCTGTCCAGGTCCTCTCTGCCTTGAAGACAGCAGACATGCCAGGCTCTGTTCACATGATAGAAATCTATAAACAGGCCACCGAGTTCCTTCCTTGTGACCCCTGGTGTTTCTGTGTAGGTGTCCTTCACGAAATCATGTGTGTCGGTCAGGGCAAGGAGGCTGGACAGACCTGTCGAGCTGGGGTCTCTAGAGCAGAGGTATGCCCCTGGTTGGGGATCACACACAGAAGGATCATTTGGGACCCCAGCAGAGGCATGCTGGCCCTGCCTGTGGGCGAGCTGCAGATAGTCGCTCTTGCCTGGCCTCTTGGTCAGTCTCCATCTGTCCCTCCACCTGTGTCCGTCTGTAACACCTTCATGTAAGCTATCTCTACCTGCATCTCAAAGTGGCTGTTGGCTCACGTGGCTGTGGAGGCTGAGAGGTCCTGTGATCCACTGCCTGCAGGTTGAGATCCTACCTGGAGGGCGATGGTGAGGGTGTCCATCCACGGGCAGAGACCAGTGTTCCAGCGTGAGCACACGCGGGTGGGGAGAGCAATTCTCCCTTTGTTGCTTCGTGTTCTGTTCAGGCCTCCACAGGACAGGCGGAGGCCCACCCCATCTGCTTCCCAGACTGTGGATTCAAATGCTCCTCTCCCCTAGAGCACCGCACATGTACAGGGAGTGTTTCATTAAATGTTAGGGCATCCGTGTCCCCGCCAAGATGACACCCAAGTTAACCCTCATAGACACGGTGACATGTACAGTCTCGACTCAACTCCATCTTGGGGTGCAGCCTAACTCCACTCCTTTCTCTGTGGGTAAGAGGTATATTGAATTCAAATGAGAGAATATTGCTGCTGTTGGGATAAATCTGAATTCACTGTAATACTGATTTTAAAAGATAAACTACTTGTCTGCCCGATGCAGTGACAGCTTTGGTACTGAGATAACAATGTCGAGACTTGTTCTACTACTGTGTTTTGAGAAGTGTCTTGGGAGGTCAGGTTTGCCAGGCACACAGCCAGGCGTGGTGTCGAGGAGGAAGCAGACGTGATGGCACGGGGGCCGGCGTTACTGCAGGCCCTCAGGAAACCTGGCGGGACTAAAGCAGAAAGCTGCCTGGGAGGGAACAAGGAGGGTTGTCGGGAACCGAATTCCAAAAGACCCTATTTGTTTCCTAATGGAGTTTTATCCAGAAGGCAAAGAATGGAAGCACTGAATGGCTCTAAGCAGGGTTATGTCATTTTTAACAGATTTAACTGTTTTGTAATTTTAGTTGAAAATGTTGGATGAGCAGGCATTCATCTGGTACAGTGTTGGGAAGGATTCACGTAGTGAGGACACTCCCTCTGAGATGATCTGAGTGCTTCCAGTGTCTTATGGTTGCTTCCAGGGGTTTATGGTTTATGCAAGAGAATATATTGATTTCCCATTTTCACCCAAGTACAGCAATATTGCCCATGGGGTACCAACATGCCTTAATAGCACCCTTGGGGAAAGGGCATTTAGATGAGATCATTGGCAGAGCTGACTCAGGTGATGGCACCTGGCTTTCCTCTCGGGGGACTATGGATGTGGGACACATTCTTGGAGTTAGGGGACAGGAGACAGGCTGAGCATTGGACATGTCAAACAAGGAACCCATGGAACTCCCCGGTGACAAGTCTTAGGGGTCTAGAGGTCAGGATGGGAGAGGTGGACTGACAGGTGACAGTGTAGAGGGAGGTGAGTCATGTGCATGGATGCACAGACCTGGGAGAGGAGGAAAAGAACCCGAGCTGTGCCTCAGGGGCACTTGTCTGCAGAGAGGGGGAAGGTCATGCCACATCGTTGCACGAGGAGGGGGTTTCAGTTTGCCCAGCGTGAGGATGAAGAGGCTTATTAAAAGGATCTCAGGTGCTCACAGACTCTTTGGAAAGACTAAGAAAACTTTGGGGGCCATGCAGCCGGAGCAGTGCCTGGGTCACATTGCAGAGCACTGAGGCAGGAAGGCCGTGCAAGCTTTCCTGGGAGGTGTGAGGTAGCAGTCCCTCTGCACAGGCCGGAGAGCTTGGAGTGTGCAGGAGCCTGAGCTGGAGCCAGAGAGAGCCATGGACAGTGTGAGGCCAAAAGCCCTCAAAAGACCACTATCCTGCAGCTGAGCACTGGTGTCCTGGGTACCATCTGCCCAGGAAGACCGGGGACTTGTCAAAATCCATGAGACGGTGCAGTTCTCTCTCGCAACGAATCACCATCTGCGGTAGTGCTGTTTCCTGCCTCTAAGAGGAAAAAGTCATCAGGAATTGGCCAGTCTGGCTGGTCAAGCACAACTGATCTATTTAGTGTGCAGGCAAAACTCAGTAGTGCCCACAGTGCATCTGATGAGTGCCATATCCATTCCTGTCTCAACAGCATCACCATCGCAGCTGTGGCAGTGGCCTCCAGGCTCACAGGGTCGCCCTTGCTGTTCCTTCCTCCATGTTGGCCCAACCTGCAGTCCTTGGTTTCTCATACTTTGAAGGTTGTGAAACAAGGCTCTCTGGAGCTATTGGTCGTATGAAGCGCGCCTTCTGATGCAGGAAAATCGGGGGAATGTCATTCTCCCGCATACGGGCCATCGTGTCGTCTGCACACACTAAAATCAGAAAAAGTTTGTAGTATTCCATCTTATTAATCTCATCTACTGAACTTCAGGCAGATACGAAGACAGCCAAATTAATAGCTTGGAATGCTTTTAAACAGCTAGGACTCCAGCTGTTGGTGTAATAAAGGAGAACTTATGCAAAACCGTGTGATAGCGGCACCATGTGCTCAGATAAACACCACACCAAGGGAGTGCCGATCTAACTTTGTTCCAGAGGCTCCTTAAAATGAGAATTCTCTAACACTCCAGAGTCCTCCATTCAGAAAGGGTTTGAGACCCTTTCTGAAAAGATGCAAGTTCTGAGAAGATGTGTATGTGTGTGTGTTGGGGGTGGGGGGGTGGGGATTGTTTTTTTAGGGCTGCTGTGAGCAGTTACCACAGACCATGTGCCTCAGGACAGCAGCTCCAGGCATGGTGTCTCAAGTCTGGGTGACGCAGGGCACCATCTTCTGCTCTGCAGATGGTCTGTCCCCGGCCTTCTCTTCACTGCTGGAGGTGTTGGCAGTCCTTGGTGGTCTTGAGCCCCCATCCCATCAGTAGTGCCATGTCTGTTTCTTCTCATCAGGACACCAGTCACGCTGGAAGCACAGCACTCTGTGTCCGGTATGACCTCATGGTAACCAACTAGATGCTTGTGGGGTGGTTGGCGTTGACTGCAGGGCAGTTCTGGTGGCCTCAGAGAGGGCAGCAGGAGGGAGGAAGGATGGAGCATAGATGGAGCGGAGGGAGGAGGAAGGTGCTGGACTCCTCATCCTCATGGGGTGAGGGAGTGTGGAGTCTTGGAGAGGCAGGGCTACCAGGACAGTTCAAGGTGAGCCAGATGGCCTTCTGTGAGGGGTTCTAGAAGCATTGATGGACGAGCAACCTCTGTGTTCCCTCCCAGCTCTCGATCTGGGGCTAGATCACAGTCAGCCCCCTGTGCTTACTTACATACCTGCTGCCTCCTTCCTTCCACCAGCTTCTCCCCTCCATACACACACCCTGGCAGCAGGCTTGGGGAGTGGAGAAGTTGACAAGACAGTTTGGGTGATGAGTTCTGCTCTAGTGGAAGTACTTGAAGGAAGATTCCAGGAGGAGGTGGAGAGTAGGCGGCAGCATGCATGTGCTGGATTTCTGAGTCATCTAAAGCCTCCTTTGCCTCCCAAAATATCTCCTTCATCCAGGCTGTGGGTGCTTTTAATCCTGCCATTGGAGTTGACTTCCCTCTGCTAAAATGCCAGCTCTCTGTTTACCCTCACCGACCTTTTGCTCCTAAATATGAGGAATTTTCAGGACCTTTCCTGCATGGCTGAACTTTGAGAAAAGCCCATGTAGGGAAAGGGGGACTTGGGAGGAATGCTGAACTCGTCAAAGGCTGACTGTGTAGGGGTGGCAATGTGGGTGAGGCTCACCTGGGGTGCAGCTGCTTGACCCGACCTTTCAGGATGACCCACTTGCTGGTGTACCAGGGACAGAAAATGGTTTCTGTTCTAAGTTTTATGGCTACAAAAGTATTGCTGGTTTGTTTTGTCTTTTCAAAAGGCAGTAGATGCACCCCTTGCCTTCCCCTCAAAAGCAGTATCTGTGAGCAGCCCCAGCCTGTGTTCACAGATAGGCTCTGCCACGCGTGCCGGTTCTCACAGGACAGGTGCTGTGTCTGTCAGCAGCTGTCACAAACAGCCCCCACATCTCAGTGGTTATTTCAGAGGCTCCCCTTTCATTTGCATCACATAGGATTTGAGTTGACTGGGGAGGAGGGGGATCCCCAGAGTCCTTCAGGGATCCAGGCTCCTCCCAGGCTGTGCATCTTCACTATTCAGTTTTTGGCCTCAAGGTCATGTTGGGCTGGCTTATCCGAAAAACATGCAGGAGGAGGAGGAATGTCGAAGGAGCAGACGCAGAAGACAGAAGGCATTTAACACTTTCCTTGTGTCTGTGACATTCTGACCCATGGGTTCTCCCTGCAGTACAGGGACAGAGAATACACTGAAATTGTCCCCTGTCCCCATGACAGCAAAGCCCTGCTCTCTGTCTTGTACTCCTGCTTTGGCTCCTTAAAGGTGAGCAAAGTCTAGCCTCAGAAAAAACCTCCACTGCTTTGCTTTTTAATGGAAATGAGGAACTGATGGAACCTCCCCTGCAGAAGCCTCAAGCTCATGCTTGGGGGATGGAGGTGGTGCCTCTGAGGTGTGTCTTGGGGCCCTTTGGAGACATGCTTGCTTTTGGAGAAGATTGAGAGACCCCAGACCCTTCCCTTTCTAGACAGAGCTGGAGGGTGACAGTGTCCAGGTCCCATGGCAGCGAGCAGCCCACCTGGCAGAGAGCTGATTTCCAGGTTTCAGCTCCGCTGTCCTTTCCACCCACAGCACCATCCCAGGAGCAGGGAGTCCCTGTGAGGTTGGCTGTCCTGGGGGCAGAGTTCAGGATCAGAGGGCTCCCACTGGCTTGAGCCCCCGGAGGGTTGCGTGTGAGTCCAGGGGCTCAGTGGGGCGGCCCTGGCCTGGCCACAGTACTGCTGTCTTCCTGTACTTTCTTCCTTCCTCAGAAAACAGCCTTGGTCCGGCTTTCCTCTCCACAGAGGCACTTCTGTTCATGCTAATCTCATTTTCAAACCATTTCTAACATTCCCTTTTCTAATTATAGGAGAACGCAATAGAAATTGAGTCAATATATATGTATAACAGACATGTTCAAAAAGAATGAAATGTTGCCCATAATTCTGCAAGCTGATAACATGGTGACAGCTTGTCATGTGTCCCGTCTTTCCCTGTGTGCTCCTGACCATCGTTCAACCTAAGTGTTTTATGCTTCTGCACAAGATAATTCGAATGAAATATGCAGTTTGAAATAAATGTGATGGTGCTCTTAAATATTTCATATTACCTAATATGAAATATTCCACAACCCTTCACACTCGTTTTAAAATAAGTGATGATATGGAAAGACACTCATATATGTTTGTGTACTTAAGCACAATGTAATTAGAACAAAACTCTCCTTTTATTTGTCTTGCTCGTTTTGTTTGTCGATTTGCTTTTAATGGAAGCAGGAAAGAACGAATGGAAATTCCCCATCCATGCACCTGGGAAACGAGTTCCGGTTATGTTGTGCATAAGGATGGACTCTAAAGAGTGTCTCCCATCATGGCTCGTTTAGAACAATTGCTAAGGGTCGCACAGCATTGCATCTGGCGGAATGCACGGCCGGCTGGAAGGAGGCAGCTGGCGGGAGGTGGGGGCGTGCGTGGGGGGACAGCGGGAGGCGGGAGGTGGGAGAGGGTCGCCACCTCTGCTGATGCTGTGCCCCTCCTCCCCAGGGCATTAGCAGCCTGTTCAGCTCCCTGAAGGTCGTGCGGCTGCTCCGTCTGGGGCGTGTGGCCCGCAAGTTGGACCACTACATCGAGTACGGGGCGGCCGTGCTGGTGCTGCTGGTGTGCGTGTTCGGGCTGGCGGCCCACTGGATGGCCTGCATCTGGTACAGCATCGGGGACTATGAGATCTTCGACGAGGACACCAAGACTATCCGCAACAACAGCTGGCTGTACCAGCTGGCCCTGGACATCGGCACCCCCTACCAGTTCAACGGGTCTGGCTCGGGAAAGTGGGAAGGGGGGCCCAGCAAGAACTCTGTTTACATCTCCTCGCTGTACTTCACCATGACCAGCCTCACCAGTGTGGGCTTTGGGAACATCGCCCCGTCCACGGACATCGAGAAGATCTTCGCCGTGGCCATTATGATGATTGGCTGTGAGTATGACTCCTCTGGGGCAGTGGGAGGGGAGCGCTGTGTGTCCGTCCCTCTATGAGCCGGCATGGGCTGTGTCCGTGTGCCAGCAGGGTTAGGGGCCACGACTTAAAACGAGCCATGGCTACTTTTTAAAAGCTAGTTTTGTAATTTTCCTAATCTTTAAATTCACCATGCTTACTGCAAAGAAGTTTAGAAAATGCAAGAATACAAAGTCAAAACGAAGACCAGCCCTCATTCTGCATCCCAGCCCAAAGTACTTTGTCTCGCTCTTATCGATGTGCTCCTGTCTGTATCTGCACACACGGGTGTAGATTTTTACAAAGTTAAATCATACACTTGTAGTATTGGGTAAACTGCTGTTTCTAGAACAGTGACTTTTGCAAGTCTTTCCATCTCAACTTACATATAGCTCTAAATCTCTGAGTCCACTGTGTGATGGGAAAAGATTGTGAAATATTAGTTATCTTTCCTATTGCTTATATGTTGAAATGATCATCATTTTGAGTCATTAGGTTAAGATGTTCTATAGCAATTAATTTCATTCGGTTCTTTTTACCTCTTTAATGTGGCTTCTAGGAAAAATTTAAATCCGATTTTTGCTAATTTACTCAGCATTTTTGATGTCTGCTTGATAGTTGAGATACTTTTCAACTCGAAAAACCCCGACGAAACCCTATAGGAAGAAAAGACTCTTGTTCAGTTGAGAAGTGATAGGTGATGAATTAACCTGAGTGGATTGAAAGCAACCCGAGTTTTGACCCCCTGTTCACACCAGTGACCACAGGTAGCTGTAGCTTCTTGAGTCTGGAAACATCCAGGAGCCCCCTTCACCAAAGGGCCGTCGGGTGGGTGGGCTGGGGAAGCACACGGCTGTGAGTGGACTGGACTCACTGCACTGCGCAGTGCGCTGGTTGATGCATCAGTGACCGACACTGACATGGGAGCTCCCAGTCCACAGTGAGGCCTGTCTGCATCGCAGTCTGGTCTTGCTGAAGCTGAACTCTGGCCCCAGCAGGTGAGGTGGTGCACTCGTGTTTTGGGTTAGGGTTGGCACCAGGGAGGCTGAGGCTCGTTTGACTTACTTTGTCCAGCAGTGATCCTAGTCCTTCTCTGTGAGTAGGTTTGTCCCCTGGGTTGTCACATTGCTGTTTGCTTCCTCCTATCCATCTGTCTGCAGTCACCCCATCACTGGGACACCATTTTGTCATGAGAGCCCTCTTGGCCGGCTCGGAGCCACTGTCAGCAGTTGCTATCTGGGTGGCCGATGAGTGGGAAGTGTGTGCCCATGACTTTGGGTTTCTCCTCTTACCTAAGACAGGGTGTCAGACTGACTGCCTGACCTGGGAAGTGTCCTTGTGTATCATGGTGACCCGTTGTTCCAGCTTCATTGGAACCTGGGTGCTTTCTCAGTGGTGAGAAATCTTTTCAGAATCGACTTTTCTAAAACGGTGTCCACTACACCAGCACAGATTTCAGTCTTGTAGCTTGTCCATGGTGCTCGGGCTCCCACCCATCAGCCCTGTCCTCTGCTCAGCTGCTGTCTGTCTCCAGAGGGGAGGGAGACACTTTGCTGATTGAGAGGACGCAATGTGATCATTACAGGACATTTGCTGAGAGTCCCGTTTCATGGGCTCCCGTAGGCTTTCAAATACTGAAGGCTTCCTTGCTGCTTTTCACCTGGAATAAAAGAAACGAAACAGTTCTGCTGGCATGGATTGGGATATGCACTTTGTTTTTCCGAACCATTCGTCTATGGGGAACATGATTTCCTGGGGACAGCCTCCGAGGGAAACCTCAGCACGTATTATGCTTCCTTTCGTCTCCTCTTGTTTCTGCTTCTTTTTGACAACGTGCAGGGCCAGGTAGTCACCTCTGAGTTATGCAGGGAGCATGAGGTTCAGGTGGGCAGGCTGTGACCTGTTAACACTGCTCCTCACATGTATTTCCAGGGCTCTACCATGGTCTCCTCTGTTCACAACTGCCCCGTAGTTACTGGGATCTCCATCTCACTCACCATAGATCATCTCGCTCATCACGAGTTTCTCTGTCTTCCACAGTAATGGAAGGTTCAAGAAGTTGACTCATTTTCCCATGAACATGGGGCCGATGACCAGGAGAGATGGGATTCAGGATTTAGATTCAGACCCACCTGAATTATAAACAGGCTCTTCCTGGACCCACCCGAGGTGCTGTGGTCTGAGACAGAGTCCCCAGCTTCTCTTTCCCCACTGACACTGATGCTATGAAAAATCTCCCCAGGTGCTCCAACAAGCCACAGTGCCTGCAGTGGAACCTATTTGTTGTTTTCATTTAAGAGGAAGATTGAAGACTAGGGGTAGCAGGTGCTTCAGAAACCAGCCATTTTTCAGCAACCTGTCACTTATGGTTGCACTCTTCCACCTTGCATGTGACACACTGACACATTCTGAGCTGACAACAAAGTTATTGTACTCCGTGTAATGCGGTGGTAATTATCCTTGTAAACGCAGGTTCGGAACAACCTTTCTTCAGGACAGCCGCCATGTCTCCCTAGGTCTCGATGTTCTCTTACCTTGCTTTACCTGTGCGCGCATATGCACACTGGTCCCTCTGCCCTGGCCCCAAAATTATGATCTGGTGATGGAGAACGTGGATCATGACTTCTAAAGTCCTGGTTACAGGTGATGTTCTTGCCTTTCGTTGCATATTCCGTGCTTTGCTAATTTCTTGGCCATTCTGCTGCCATATTGTAGCCATGGCCAGGGTCCCCACAGTCCCACTACCTCTCTGTCCTCCGGCACTTAATAATTCCCCAGAGCATGCCAGGAAACTGAAAAACAAGCTGTTTTCCAGCTTACCTGCATTTCTCATTTCTGATTTTTAAAAAAGCAGTAGGAAGAGGTGGAAACGAGGCTGATATGGGTTTTGGATTAGCTGTGGGTAGATGATCTCTTGTGTCTCCTGCTGCCCGGCTCTGGGTCTAACTCAGAGGCCAGCAGATCCTGTCCTGTCTCCCTACCCTGCGCCCTGGTGATGAACTTTGTTTGCATCTCAGCCTCCTGGTGATGCTGAGACCCACAGGGTCACGCTGGTCTTCTGGGAGGGGCTGTCGCCATCTAGCAGGCACATACCTGTTGGGGAGGAGAAACAGGCCCAGGGTTACATTCTTGGATTTATTTAGATACTTTCCTGGGACACCACCAGGGGGACCTGCTGATGGGGACAGTTCTTGTTTCACAGTAGGTACTTTGAACTTTTCAGATTCTCTCCTGTAGTGTCATGGCTGCCACCCTGGGGTCAGAGTTGAGTCACGTTCTTTCTGTCTCTGACTGTACGGGAGCCACGTGCTCTGCCCTCCTCCAGACACTCTCCGAAGCCAAGCACGTGGCCTTCTGCTCAGTGCCACACACCCACCTCTGAACGCCTTTCTCCTCTGCCCTCCGGCACCTGACCCGGAGCCATGAACACTACAGGGCCTGGGAGACACTTTGCTCAGAGCAGCCTTCTGGCTCCAAGCTGGGCTGATGCATCCCGATGAGGGCTTCAGTCAGACTCCCGGGGCCTGGCCTGTTTGGTGACTCCCGAAGTCACCTTCTCCCCTGTTTGGGGGCAGGCACGTTCCCTGGACATCTGACCCCTGCTTCACCGCCTTGCGACCTCTGTTTCATTGTGACTTGTTATTTGTCATCAAATACAGACTGTCCCTGCCTTGTTCATGCTGCTCTTATTTAAATTTCTCTACTTTTTCATTTCACCTTTGCTGAAAAGTCCTTTTTGGAGTCTATGCCAGCATGCTGTCTCCAGGAGGTCTCAGAGAGTCCCTTAGGAGACCTGAAACACAGACTGGTGGTCTTGTCTGCGGCTTGCTGAATCCAGATGACTCAGAAACGCTGGAGCTCCGGGTGGTGTTCCCAGTGCTTGTGGCAAAGTTCTTTATTGGTTGGGATGTGGCACCTGCCATGGGGCAAAGACACAGCTAACAACAGGACATGGCAGACACCCCTGGAAGCTGAGAGTCATCCTAGCTGCTCTGTGTTATTAGACAGCAGGGCTTCCCTCTGTCTCCTAGCTCATGCTTCCATGTCGGGAGCCAGCAGGCTGCCCCTTCTCCAGAGAGTGCAAGGTGGGGAGCGGCCGGCTGGACTCTTCCCTTTGAGCTCCCGGCACCTTTGCTGGTCTCACTGGCTGGGACTTGGTAACTTGACCACACCTAGATGCAAAGGAAGCTGATAAATGTGTCTGTTTGTGGTGGTCCTGTCTGGGTGGAGATGATGTCTGCAGATAAGAGAATGGCGTTGGGGGTCAGCCAGCAGTGTGACCTCCTTCCCCTCCCTGCCCTCAGCTCCCCTCCACTGACAACAGTGAGCTCAGCCTCCGTGATGAGCAGAGCCACAGCTTTGGGTCAGGTCCTGGGTCAGCTAGGCGCCGTGGGCCAGGCCCTTTAATTACCCCGGGGAAGAGGCCCTCGTGTCATTGGCTTCATGGGTAATGAGACCTGCGTACGAGAGCTCTTTGAAAAGTTGAACATTCTGCATTCAGATATCAGACTTCATTGTTAGTATGAACTGCTATGGTTTCTTGTTCTTCTCAGACACTTTTTTCCATCCTGGTCCTAGGAAAAAGGAAATCGTAATCACTGCTTCCTTCTCAGGAACACGGGATGCTGTTTAATTTCATTTTTGGTTTCTGCTTATTTTGGGACATGGGACACTGTCCAGATGACTATAGGAGAAATAAGTGTTCACTTCTCATTTATTCTTAGAGTTCTTTTTCACTAGCTAGCAAATCCACTTATTTTATTCTAGAACCCTTTTTTTTTTTTTAATCAAGTCTGCCTGCCACTGTGTCCTTCAGATGGGCATCCCCACTTCTGACGCATCCCTTGGCTGCTGTGTCTCCACGTCCCTTCTCCCTTCTTCCATCAGCTGTCTGTTGCCCCATTCCCTTCGTTCTCCTCGGCTGTCTTCACAATGATGAGGTGCTGAGTCTGCCCACTCACACTCAGCTGTCACTCGGCCCCTGAATCTTCCTGTGACTTTGTGGGATTGCTCTGGCCTGGACGTTCTGCTGGCTCCAGAGAATGCGAGGCTTCCGGAGGGCAGGCTTGTGGCCTCCCTGCCCTCCCTCTCCTCCTGTCCTGGACAGGTGCTGTGGACCATGGGAACATGCTGTGGACCAGCTGGTCTAGCTTCCAGGTCTGTCTCTGCTCTGGACGGGCTTTGACCTTTGACTTTCGTCAGTGAAAGCAGACACCAGGCCCTCCCTGACCACGTTTTGGGGTGAATCAGTAAAACGGTGCCATGTCTCGAGCTCAGCGCTTCACACGTGGAACTCAAACAATGGTATTCTCGCCCCTGTCCTCTGTTCCCTCTCCTCAAATGAAGCTGTTGGTCCCCCGTTTGTCTGACCCTGGGTGTGTCCACGGTTAGAGAGACGGAGCTCGCAGAGTTTAAGGGGCACTGTGGTGTCTAATGTACAGGTCTTCAAACACCTGTCTAATGGCTGGGAGCTATGAGCTCACAGCTGCTTTTAGACAATTGGCCTGAGCAGACCCAGTACGGACAGGACACTTTACAGGGGAGGTGTCATGTGTGTGGTCCGAGGCCTCCCAGGTACTGCTGTCCTGATCTGGGCAGACCTGTCCACATGGCGGGAGTGCTGCCCTGGAGATGGAGATGATCGGAGCGGGACAGGTGTGGGAGCCTCCCTATACCCAGCTGGGAGCAGCTTTCCTAGTCCCACTTCGTGGTGAGGAAACAGGCAGAGACATAAAATAACATATCAGGGGTCACCGTCCAGGATGTGACCGCACTGAGTTCGAGCCCCGTTTTACCTGGCACCACAGCTGTACTTGTTCAGTTCAGTAGTTCCCCTCACTGATGATTTTGGGGTGTGGGAGGGTATGGGTTAGGGCTGGAAGATTTGGGGGTGAAGCAGCAGTGAGCTGCCCTCTTGGCACCGTGTTCACGTTCTGAGTTCCCCTCCGAGTGATGGACACCAGTGTGTGCCGTGAGAGGGCGTCCTGCCCGGGCTAGAGTAACACCTGGACAGGAGAAGCTGCCGCACGGCCTTGGAGGTTGGGAAGCCACCTCGTTACCTCTCTGACCTTCCAGACTCCTGTACCACCTGCAGAATTCCTTTCTTTGCAGAAATGTGCATTTCATGCCAATGCAAATAACCATGTGGCGGTGTGACCACAGTCAAATCTCTGGTTCCCGGCTGGCCTCTCTGCATGTCATTTCCATGGGGCAGGCAGTGAGTCCCAGATCACGAATAACAGACCATGAGGACCTGTGCAGGTCCCCGGGTCTGGTGGGGCTGTGTCCACGCTCTCAAGGCGTTCTGCTCATCAACCTAGTACTCTTCAGTTGCTTTCTGTCAACTTTTGTGTGACTCTTGGCTGGTCAACTGACAGCTATGGATGCCAGAGAAAAATCACAGAGGATAAAAGAAGGTTCCTTCCCTGCTTTAGAGTCAGTGAGCTGAGGAAAGCCCACCAGGGAAGTATTTTCTGAAAATACATAAATGAGTATGGCCCTGGAGAAAACAGACACTGCCAGCTCCGTAGACGTTCAATCAACCAGCACAGCAACTTGTCCACTTAAGAAACACTGAGGACTGAGGACTGCCCGGCCTGGGAGGTAGGAGCCCAGGGGGTGATGGATGTGTAGCTGCCCTGTGTGCCAGGGCTGGGCAGGAACGAGCTCATAGGGCAGGGCAGGCTGTGATGGGCTCCTGCAGTCCTCATCCCGTGGGCAGTTGGGGTATACACCTTGTACTGGGGATCCTCTTTTTTTTCTGTTACTAGCATTTTTTATTGATTCATTAATAAAACATGCATAGCACAAGCCCTTTCGCCCACTCCCAGTATCAGTGACAGATGACAGTAAACCCTGAATGGCGCAACTGTGACTTGTCTGCATGATTCAAAGACTTCACAGCCGTGAACATTGAGTTGAGGACTCCTGTAGTGTCTGATGGTGTGTGGATGGGCAGCAGCCTTGGTCAGGGTGGTGTTAGTCAGAGCCGGATCCACAGAGAACCCTGCAAACTGCAAATGGAGGAAGGGGGAGAAAATGAGATCCAATCCCTCCTTGGCCTGCTCACCGAGTAACAGGAAATAGCAGAGCAAACAGAGAAGCCGTGAGAAGTTGGAATATTTGTGAAATGAGCAGTGTTAGGAGAGCGGAGAAGTGGGGCTTGGGGGATTGGGAAGATGCCAGTGGATATGGTTTGGCCATGGGTGGGGCCTGCCTGGAATCATGTCTCAGCAAATGGAGGAGAAAGATTTCAGAGCAAAAGCTTCTCTGGACACGCGGTGAAATGTGGACCTGGCCTTCCATCTGTGCTTCTCCCTCCCTCCCTCTATTCACCATTCTGTGAAACCCCTACTGTGTGCCAAGCACTTAGACATGGTATATGGACAGATGGGGAATCAGATGTTCTTTCCTGTGCTCTCCAACTGTCTTGTGGGCACACACAACATTTGGGCTTGAGAAGGACTTCAGGTGTCATCAAGGTCACCTACTAGTCAGATCCCTGCCTCTCCCCCCCGGAGCTTGAAGCCCCAGGAATGGGACCGATGCAGTTCCAGAGAAGCTCTCTGGTGGACGTTGCTTTCACATCAAAGCTATGGCGACTTCCCTGTGGATCTACCTTGTTCTTGGCTCTCTGCTCCTGGGAACTATGGGACGAATCTAGTTTCGCTTTTACATAATGTTTCTAATATTTGAAAGCCATCATGTCCATCGTGAAGCGATACCTCTCCCAGACCAGCTTCACCATCGTGCTCCTGGGCACTTCCTCTGACCAGGGTGAGATGTCCCATAAGAGGGACCTGGGACTGAACTCACTTGTCTGTCTGTGGTTCGGCCCAGCAGAGCTGAGCAGGGTCACTGTCTCCCTCTTGTATCACAGCCATGGATTGAAAGTACATCAGAGTGAGGACAGGTCTTGGAGAGTATCTGTCCCCACAGCATCACGTGAGTGCAGGTGTGGGTGGGGCCCAGAGACAGGAACTGAATGGGTTCACAGAGTAAGACAAGGACTCAAGGTCAGGACACGTTCCACGGCCATTTACCACAGGTAAGCACCTCTCTAAGCATCTTATTTCAGGTTTGAGTTTGGATGACTGTATTAGACTGTTGATAAAATTCAGCTGGTGCTTGGATAGGAGCCTACGATTTCTTATAGGGAATATGTATGGGCAGGGCTTTGTAAGTGACAGGTGGCATGGTCAGGGTGGAGTTGGGGCAGAGAGTTGCTCTCTGACTGGTGAGAATTCTGAGAAATGGGCAGAGAGCTCTGGAGGCATGGGTGACCCCATTCCCATACTGGCATTGCCCTGGTGGAGGGCATGCTGTCTGCTGTGTTGACAGGACTTGTGGGTTAGGGCACAGAGAGTCAGGACTTGTGGGTGCTGGGCTGTGGGATAGTCCCTGCAGTTCAGCCCTCTCCTCTGTGGCTCAGGTGCTAGTGGCCCTGGTTCCCATGGGGGTTCAGCCTTGGTTCCCACAGTGGGGTCCTGCCTCTGGAAGCAGGTGCATGTCAGAGAGGGGGCTGTGGAAAGAAAGGGGATGCTGCCTGGAATGACGATTTGACAATCATCCAAATGTGTCTCCCTGCTCCTCTGGGTTCACCTTTCTGAGAACAGGGTCGTGGACAGACACAGGAGCAAGCTGATTCTGGGAGGTGTGGATGTTGCCACATGTGGTCAGTTTGTGGAGCCGTTCATCTGGTGGTGCTCCATGTGGACAAGCCCGCGGCTGCTTGGTGGCTCTCCAGGGTGTGCAGCCATCAGGGGGCAACCCTGTGATGGTCAGAGGAGAGCACCTCCTGTGTTCCTGGTACCAGATTGACCCACTGAGTCCTCATGCACTAGTCCCTTCATGCCCACTTTATAGATAAGAAAGCAGAGGCACAGAAGGTGGTAAGTTCTTTTCAAATCAGGATGTGGAGGAGCAGGGACTCAGGGATTAGCCACAGGTGCCGGGCACGGTGAGGTCCACCTGTGCCTGGCCCCAAGGGAGTCAGGGCCTGGTCCCTGTCCTGCTGACCCGTGCCTGCTCCTGCTTCTCTGGGGGCAGAGATGTGGGGAGTTGGAGCGGGACAGATTGGGGTAGCCTCTGCTGAGAACAGGCGGTGGAGATCTACTTCTGTCTCCCCTCCTCTGTGTGGCTCTGTATGACCAAGTATGACCTCTGACCTGCAGTGTCCTCATCTGTATGTGGAGATGGCTTGTGATATGTGACATCTGTGAAACTGACACTCGGCCAGTGTATATTAGCACTAAAGAAACCAGGGCCGGAGTTGTTCATGGCTCCATATTGTCCGCCTCCTCCCTGCCCTACACCATGTGGAGAGGTGGGCCCTGAGCACTCTCAGAAGTTGTCCAGCCCTCCTTCCGAAGTGGTGCCGAGACCCATGAAGTGGGGAGGTGGTCATCTATCCCCTGCAGCCAGTGCCAGACCCTCTTGTGGTAAAATGTAGCACTTTTCACTGAATTCACACCCCAACCTTGGCCATAAATGAAATCAGTGCCCTTAAGTGAATGTTTCTGTATCTTCTACTGAGTTGACAGCCCTCCCTTTCCAGCTGGAGATGGATGGTGGCCTGGGCGAGGGTGGCCCCAGGTGCGGCTGTGGGTCACAGGACGGGAGTAGGGGAAGGCTGTGGCCCTCTGCTGTGGGGCGTCATGAGGAGCAGTTCTGCTGAGGCTGCTGCTGCCTCCCCTTTAATCAGGCTTCTTGCAAAGCAGTTATCTCATTATTTAAATATCTTCCAGTTGAATGTTCTCGCATTCATAACTTAATGACCTTAATTATGCATATTAGTGAGAAGAGAACTTGGCATAACCCTGCCCGCTGATGTTCCAGACTCAGAAGTGCGTGCTCTGTTCAGATCATAAACAGGTCACAGGACAGGGCACTGCCAGATGCCTGGTGCCGGCAGCCCTGTCCTCAGGTGCAGGGCTTGCTTCCTCGTGGGGGAGTGGGGAGAACAAACTGGTGGGGCTTCACTGTGTGCCCCAAAGAGAGGGTCTGCGTTCCCAGCCTCTGTGTTAGCCTCTTGGGAATAAGGAACACAGCCCTGTCTCCTGTCCTGAGAGGCAGGTATGTGGGCTATGGTTGAGATCTGTTTTGGAACTTTGGGCCAGAACCTTCTAGAGAGGACGTCAGTGGGAAGGCAGTGGGGCTTAAGCTCTCAGTGGTGGTTTTCCGTTCTTTTTAAGCTTTATTCAGTGGTACCTGTGTGCACACACAGGCACTTCCAGCATCAACTAGACCTTTGTTTACCCTGAGCTCATCTACCAGTGAACACATCTGCTGTTTGCTGGTGTAACCAAGCACCTGCTCTGTCTCCATCCGTGCACAGTGGGTGCTGGGGAGATGCTGAGCTGCCCCATGCAGACAAGCCCTCTGCCTGACTGCTTCCGGAGACCCGACATCAGCCTGAGTCCTCCCGCCAGGAGGTTACCCGTTTACTGCCTGTGGTTGACGTTCATCTGTTTAAAGACTGAGCAGAGGAGGGTATGCAAGAAGCAGAGTTGGAGAGAGATGACAGTAGAAGGGACAGACAAGTACACAGACAAACTTTAACTTAGCGTGAGACATCCTGTGACCATGGTCAGTGTGGATTCTAAGGGAAGGGGTAGAAAGAAGGGCCTTAAGTCAGTCTTAGGCATCAAGGAGGCTGTTGAGCAGTCAACCAGGTGAGAATAGAGGCGGGGAGCCTGGAGGCAGCCAGGGTTCGGTGCTCTGAAGAGGGGGAATGAGTTCAATGGTTGCCACTCAGGGAAGGAGCCTGGCAGAATGCAGGCAGTTCAGAAGGATCTTACATCTCACACCCCAGAGGGCTTGCAGGCGGAGGTCCAGGGAGGGGCAGCTGTCCAGGCTTTCAGCAGGGGCTTCGGCCATTGGAGAACAGGTTGTGGGAGCAGATCAGAGGCAGCAAGGCCGGGCATTTCTGTATTATTTTAGTGGGGAAATGACAAGGCTCTGAATGAGGCAGTGAGATGGAGGGGTTCTAGGAATATTAAGAAGGTGGATGGACCGCTTTTGGCAAGTCTCTGCCTGGGACCGGGACAGAGTTTGCCACCCACATCTACTTCACCTCGAACCCCTCCCCAGCCAGGCAGCTGGAAATAACACTTTAACAGTGCCCAAACCCCTCTGTCACCCTAGGGAGGGTCTGAGGGCACTGGGCAGTGGGGACAGAGGCTGGCCAGCTCCACGTGGAATGAATAGGCTGAAGACTTCCTCCTCGCCCCCTCTGCCACTGTGTGCGAGGACCTGGGGTCACTGTCAGGCCACAGCAGAACAGCATCTTTATTTGTTCTTCTTCCTATGGCATCCTTGCTTGAGCAACTCTGGGGTAACATCAAATTGTGACTTCATTCACCGAAGGATGCTTAGGCAGGGCTGCAGAATCACCCCACAGCCAGCGCCACACGTGGGTCTTATCTGCTCTGCTGGGACCACCGCTCCTGGCAGGGATGTGGCGGGGTCTGGCCATTTCTTCTCCCTCTTTCACCCGCCCCACTGGCCACCTGACCCCACCACCCACAGCTGGGGTGGGATGAAGGCAGAGTCCCTGGAGGAATTGTACAGGTGCCAGCTGAATGGCTCTCACGGTGGCCTGGGGGGTGGAGGGAAGCAGGGAGACTATGGACAAGCTATGGAGGGGACCGACAGCATGGGAAAAGGGGCATTGGCTTTGAAATTGTTGGGGGCCTCACGTGGGGTCGGGTTAGCAGGGTAGACTGCGGGGAGGGCACCGCACAGGGTGAATCACGGGTTCGGGTTCGAGTATGTTGTGTGCACTACGGCAGGAGATGCAGGCAAAGAGCTGGCTGAGGACAGAAGTTTGGCCCAGAGATGAGACCTGAGCCACAGATGCCAGTATTGGGTGGTTGGGGAGCTGGCAGGGTGACACGAGCTTCCCTGTGGGGTCTTGGAGGTGCCGTGTATGTTGTGTTTTCTCCTGGCTGAGCTGTGAGCTGTGCCGGTGCCTAGCTGGATCTCCCTACTGCATTGAGGAGGATGGGAGCCTGGTGACAAGCCACTATCTGTGGTTACCAGAAGCCTCAGTGAGGGACCCTGTTGTCCTTAATCACTGAAGATGACCACAGCCTCCGCCAGACCCCACAGAGAGGCATCTGCGTGAGCCATGCACACGCTCCATCCTGACCTTGCCCGATTGCACACCAGGAGGGAGTGTGACTAATGGCACCCAATCCACCCAGTACCGCCCAGCGGCCTAATTGTCATTCCTGCCTCTGCCCCAGTCCTGTTCCAGAAAGACTCACAACAGACTAAACATACCCCAGTCTTCACACCTCCCACAGCCTCCCAGCCCACCAGCACACAGAACATATTTGTTCTTTCAAAGGAAGCTGTCATCATGGCTTATCTGGATTCAGGAGCCCAGGGATATCTGCACTGAAAAGCAAGAGACAGAAGAGCTTCTGAATGTGCTTCTGCTCGGATTAACCATCTCCAGAGCCCCTGTGCACCTCAGGGGGCCTGGTGGTGGGCACCCGCTGTGAGCGGGCCCTCTGCTCCAGATCAGGAGGGTCTGCTCATCCCCACCCAGATGTCGCTGTTTGTGAGCTGCTTTATGTTTGTGTAATTATTTGCTCACAGCTGGTCTCTGCTCGCCCCCTTTCCCTCTGATGGGAAGGACGAGTCATTTGCTCTGGGCTCTCAGAGGACAGCGCCTGCAGGCAACAGGCACTTAGGGCTAAGGAACTGCATGCATTGCCCACTCCTGTTACTCGTTTATGGTGCCTCTTCTGCTACTGTTAAATGGGCTTGGGATTTTCAAAAATCCAACTTTATTGTGCAATGCTTCTTCCGTGCTGACTTCGAAAGAGAGCAGCTGACAGCCTGGCCCAGCCTCCTGGCCTTCAGTTCTGCTCTGCTCTCCTGGTGCTGTGTGAGCTGCAGGAGCTGCTTGCCCTCTCGGCTTTTCCTCCTCTGCAGGCTGGGTGTGCTCTCTCACCTGATGGTGTTGTTGAGAAGTCAAACGGGCCACAGCCAGACACTCCGCAGGCAGAGCTGCCTGCTGGGCTGTGGTGCAGACATGCATGAGCACGCACTGCAGAGTTTGCCTTTATCACTGTTCTTTTACATGGGTGTTCTCAAATGCCTGGTCTGCGACAGACCTGGAGTGAACACAGAGTGATTGACTGGGTCATGATTGAGTAACAGAGACTGGGTTTGCCCTCCTGCCTGAAACAAAGGAAACAAAACACTGGACGACACACATGGAAAAGGGCACTCCCTCAAACTGATGGACTGATGAGGTCTCAGCTCCCTCCTCCCACAGACACACCAAATCCCATCCAGACATCAACCGCGATTTTGATGAAGAACTGAGGACCACAAGGAAAAGTGGTAGAAAACGTCAGAAGGAGCAGGAAAAACCAAGACAGTCACACCAGAATTACAGCCCTGGCACCACGACCCAAGGATGGGACACGGGTGGTTTGGAGCCTCTCCGTGTCTGGGGCTCAACTCACTTGGGAGCTACCCACAGAGGGGATCATGTACATGCAGGGTCAAACAGAGGGGCTTCTTTGGGAGAACTTGGGACTCTGGGAGCAGAGACCTTAGGACAGGGCAGGCGACTGACAGACGAGTATGCACAGACCCATGGCAGGATCCTCATTTGTTGACCCAATAATTTCAGTGGGAGGAAGAGAAAAGCAGGGCAGCCTCCCCATGGGCAGCGATGCTGCTGGGTGTCTCCCAGGCTCCGGTCATCTGTGGCACCTGTACTGGAGTCAGGGCTAGAGGGGGCTCCCCACCTTTTCCCATCTACACTTCCTTCTTCCGGTCATGGTGACAGTCGTCACACGGTGGCCACCAGGGCTGCATTCTTGGGGGTGGCAGGCAGCCAGAGCCTGCAGCCCAGCACAGGACACGGAGGGCCATCAGAGTGGGGTTCTTGGGGAACTCCCAAGGTGCACATGGTATGCTCAGTGCCATCATCTGCAGGGACAGTAAAACTGAGAAATGCGTTGTCACTGGAGCAGCTCTGAAAGGAGGAACAATCAGCTCCTTGGGCAGAAACGTGGAGCCAGGCTCTGTCTGAAGACACAGGGCGCTCCTGGTTTCTAAGAGGACCCTGGGGTGGGGCAGACAAGGGGCCAGCAGCCGAGGGGAACGTATCCCTGGCCTCCTCCTGACTTACCTAGGCAAACAGAAAATGGTGTGGCTCCAGGTCTTTACTCCAGCTGAGAAAACACCCTGAAGAGGTTTTAATAACTGTTGGAGTGCAGTGAGCAGCCTTTTGTCCTGAAGTGGTTCTGGAAGAGGGGCTCACACACAGCCCAGAGCTGGCCTCTTCTGGCCCCGTGTTTCCTCTGGGAGGGACAGGTGGTCTTCATCTGAAATACATGGAGCCTCAGCTTGGACACGGTGGCACCAGCACCGTCTGGCAGGAGCTCCTGGCTGAGAGCAGCCCCAGAGCAGCCCAAGGACAGGCCTTGGACAGGGACCGGAGCAATTCCTAGCGGGCCGGGGCGGTGGTGGGGTTGCCTTCCCAGGAAGCGAGGGCAATGGGTGGTGGCTCTCTGGCTGAGCCCTTTCTTCCTCAGGGTGTAACCCCCAGGCTGAGAGAGCTCGATCCTGGGTCCGAAGGCAGATCTGGGTGTGGGGGGCTGGCTCTGCAGCCTAGATACAGACACGTCATCGATCTGCATATCTGCATGTTGCTTCTTCACCTGAAAACTGCCAAGGTCCTCTCAGCCTTCCTTACAGGACACTCAGCTCATGGGGTGGAGATGGAGTGCGTGGCAGATACCAGATGCTCCAGGGTGCCTCAGTTCCTCTGGGGAGGAGGCCCCTCTCCATGGGTTTCGGGAAGGAAGCCGTCTGCGGTGTAGATACCCTGTGGGTTGGGCTCGATGCTGTTTAACTGAAGGCTACTGTGTCCCTTGCCTGGCATGGGAGTGGGCTCCTCTGGGGCTCTGTCCTTTTCAGAAGTGGCAGCGCTCCTCTGTCTCTGTACTGTGTCTCTCTCCACCTGACCCGCCATCCCAGGACCCTCCAGGTGCATCCCCAGACCTCACTCAGGCCCTGGTCTGACCGCCTGTGAACAGCCCTTTGATGGCCCTGGTCGGCAGTCCCTCATCAGTGCTAAGAATGCCTGCGGAGCAGCTGTGTTTCTGACTCCAGTGTCCGCTGTGCGTGCCGTCTGCTTCCGTCTCCTGAGTTGTCCAACCCTCACCACGCTTGCTCAACGTCAGAGAAGCAGAATCCTGTAACCCTGTGAGTTCGTGAAGCTCTTTTTTCACACGTCGCAAAGCCTTTCTCAAGACCCTCCTTAAGTCTCTCAACAACCCTATGAGGCTAATTCACGTGCCTCTGAGGTCCAGCCGGTGTTGGCGGCGAAGAAGTGAAGCAGCTGACTCAAGCCGGTAAGTGATGGGTTCCAGTCCCAACCAGCTCTGACTCTAGAACCCCAGGGCCACCTGTCGAGGTCTTAGGTGCACTGTGCCTTGTCCATGAGGAGGGGCCAGCAACCGCATGTGTGTTCTGTGCTGATCTAGCTCTGAGAGTGAGTGTGGACAGAAACTCCTGCACCTGGTCTGGTCCCCCTGGAGATCAAGGGCCAGCGTGCATGGACCAGGCTGAGCGTGGGTCTCATGTTGCTGGGGAAGAAGAGCTGTTCTCTGTAGGAAGCAATTCCCCCATGATGCCCTTTGTTTCTGAAGGACAGGTTCCTGGCTCTGAGGCTTTCAGCTTCCCACCTCAGACTGAATTCACTGACGTGCATTTCCGGAAAAAGCCTAGACCGCTGACTGAGTTTTTCTCAATGCCCCAGGCTTCTTACCTAGTGCTTGTTTTTGGTCTATTGGGTCGGTAATTTAGGACAAGAACTAGGTGACTTCATTTTGAGGCAGGATTGATTCCTTTGAAGCCCCACCTGCTGTACTCCTTCCTCATTCTTCAGTAATGCCTTCCTGCTAAGTGCTGCTGCCTGTCTCACAGTCCTTTTCACAGTTTCTATGTTTTACTGGGTATTAATGACTCCATTTTGCAGAGTGATAATGTGGTGATGCTTTTTCTTTTCAGAGCTGAAAGGTTTAGAGATTCTGCCTGGTGTGTCTTCTAATTAGGATGGAGTTTTAGAGGCAAGCATCGATTTCTTCTTTATAAACACACCTCAGCCATTCTCCAGCCAGCACACTCAGCTTGAAAGGGGCGACTCCCACTCCTCGTCCTCCTCTGGGTGTCCCCCTTCCACCCCTTGGTTCATCTAATCTGGAATATTCCACACTTTGGAGTAATAGGAGGTGCTGAGGTTTTGAGCTTCTCTGATATCTTCACAGCAAGGTCTGAGCTCTTGGGGGGCCTTGGCTGATCTCTGGTCTGGAGATCTGGGGAGAGAGGTTAATGTGTTCGAGGCTGGTGACTCTGGAGTCAGCTTTCTCTGAATGTGTCCTGAGGTGCTCTCCTCCCTGGAGAGGGATTTGGATTTCCCTTTTCTCCTGAACCCACACCGAAATGGGCTTTGCCTAATCATGCCCAATCACAGTATTTTGTGGGAATATTGCTCCCTGCTTGTGACTACCCAAGTCCACTTCTTTGGGGCATCTCTTTTCAACAATATCCAGAGTTATTTTAGCTGGAGTTGTGATAAAGTCCAAGATGGTCAACACAGGGGTAACTGAGAGCAGTGTCGAATCCACATGTTGGGTTTATAGCCCAGGAATAGAACTAAGAGAATCAGTATTCATGTATTTAATTAGCTTCTATGCAATAGTGTGTTTGGTTTATGTTGTCAGTGACAGGAGGAAAGAGACCCTTCATTCACTGGGCCACCTGGCGGCCTCTTCTTGGGTTAGAATGATGCACAAGATAGACAGCCTCCCACAACGGGAGCTTCGGGTCCAGTGCAGACAGACTTAATAAGCAGTAACTGCTGCGGTGGTGGGTACACAGGCTGTGGGTATCTTTTATACCTTCCTCGGAAGCTAGTGCAGCAACCATACTTAGTTGTTCAGTTATGCAGATGGAGGAAGAATTTGTTTGGACTCATCAGTGGGAAAATGGCATGTCTTTGGGGGACTTTGGGGTTTCCCTCATCCTTGGCACCACTGTTGATGTGGCTGGTGGGCCCTGGGCAGGATGAGAGTGGACATTCCTGGCCTGCTAGCCAGAGATGTTCATGCAGGCTGGTCCCTGAGGTCGTGGTTTCCCTCACCACTCTCTCCTGCATGACCTGCCCCCTCTCTCCTCCGCACAGACTCCCAGATCCTGGCTGGTCTTCCAGAAGGCAGCTTCTGTCTCCTGCAGGGATGGAAAGAAGTCACTTATTACGCCAACTGTTAAACTGAGGGGCAGGGTGTTAATTCAGGGGAAAGCCTCATCCTAAATTGACTTAGATTTCCCCCAGGAAGAAGGGTGACCAACTACCTTGAGTTCCTTAACTCAGGCTGAGCGCTGGGTTCAGTGCTGGGGGGAGGTGGGTGGGACACGAACTCTGTCTGAAGTTGATTTTTACTGTGACTCAATGGAAATGAAGCGGATTATGACTGAATGCCCTTAGCGGGTAAAGGTGCCCATGGCACTAGGGGCGGGGGGTGAGAAGATGATCTTCACAGCCCATGAGGAGCTGGGCACCTTGTGTGCCTGGAAAGAGCAGGGTTTTCTGACATTAAATACTGCCCATCTGACCACACAGAGATGCCCCACAGAGATGGGGCCTCAGGGTCCTCTGTGGTGATGGCAGAGGGGCGACCAAGAGATTCTTGTGTGTTTCAGGGACTCTGTCACAGATCGTCTCCACCACGGAGCAGTGAAGAACTGAATCAGGGAAATGGTCAGAGCATGTTCCTCTGTTGAGTAATGGATTCTGAAACTGGGAAGATGGAAGATCAGGTTTAGGATCCTTGGGAAAAGGCGGGGAGATATGAGGGGTCCTGTTTTGGACTTAAGTTTGAGATGCCAAATCACATGGTTTCCAGGGTTCTTTAATGTGATCTACCAATATCACTGCACCAGCATCTACTTAATATATAGATGTTTAATACGTAGCCAACAGGTCATTTTCCTCCTTTGTGTTCTTTTTTTATAGGAAGAAGCATTCTATTTTATTTATTAACTTTTTTCAGTTGTTTACTCTGGTGTCTCCCCCTGGGCCCTGACTCAAACTCAGGGGTATGTGGCTTGCTCCTTTGGAGGAGACTGACCTAACCGCTGTTCACCAGGACGCGCTGGTGTTCTTTTAAAAATTATCTTGGGTGCGCCCTGGTGGCCTAGCGGTCTAGTACTCGCTGGAGGAGTCCCACATACACCCCACAGTCCCAGGTTCAACACCTGGGCCAGGGGTAAAAATCAATGTGAACAACTAAATAAAGATAAAGTGCTTCCTCCTCTCTCTTTTGCCTACTGGCTTACTCACCTTCATTCCTGCCTGCATCTTTCCTTAAATTTTTTTTTTAAATTATCTTAATTACATATTGTTATTCTTGCATTGAAATTTAAAAATCAGGTTACTCTAAAAGCTTGGGAATTTTCTTGAAATTAACTTTAATACATGTAGCAATCTGAGAAATTCGAATTTTAGTAATTTGAACCTATCATTTTATTTCTTCATTTATTTAAGAATTAAAAAAATTTCTTATGTTGTAGCTTTGATTATTTCCTCCATAAATGTTCTGCATATTTTTGTTAGATTTACTCCTAGATATTTTGCAGTTTCTATTACGAATGGTGTTTTTTTTACTCATTAATTTTATAATTGATTTTTGCTTCTCAGAATAATCTTATTGATTTTTGCATGCAGATTTTACATCCAGCAACCATCCTGAACCTTCCTACTCTAGTGATTTTTTTCCTAATGATTATTTTGTATTTTCTATGTACTCTATTTTCTAGGAAGATAAATATATAATCTACACTTACAATTTTAACTCTTTTTTTCTAAGCATTATCAGTCTTAGTTCTTGTTGAAATTTTAGGACATTCAGGAGAGTATGTGGTACTAGTCATCATATTAGGCTTTCTTCCTTTGTTCTTAACTTTGAAGGGAAAGCTATTCATGTGTTACTGCGGAGAATTATGTTCACTCCTGATTTCTGAGAGATGCCCTTTTTAGGATAAAGCAGCGCTTTTCCCAGCTCAGGTTCTTAAGCATATTTCAGATGTTTTATTGAATGCTGCTTCTGTATTTCTTGAGAAGAAAATACATTTTATTTCAATCTATTAATGAATTACATTGATAAACATGGCTCTGCTTCCTTTCTGCTTTCTTACCTTTCTCCTCCTTCCTTCCCCTTATGTCAGGTGTGGAGAAACAAGTTACACTCCCCCATGTATGATGCAGCATTGGCCTGTCAAGACTCCACTCTTAAAAATTATTATTGTTTTTCCCTTTAAGGCACCAATTTACCTTCCTTGTGTCTATCTAGAGATGCATGCATCTTTGAGACATAGGCTGTGAGGTACTGTGCACATGTGGGTGTGTGCAGATAGATGTGAGCAGGTGAGTGTGCATGTCCATGTGAGTGTATGTGCATATAGGTGTGTGTGTAGGTGTCTGTGTGTGCATGTAGATGTATATGTGTGTACTTTATTTGAAAGCTACTATGAGGTGGAAATCATGGTTTCTTTTTTGTTTCATCAAACTCTGGTCTTTGCTATTCTATTTATGCTGCTCCATAAGTACACTGAGATCTGTCATTGTTTCTGATGTGACCTACAGGGCCAGGCAGCCCTGCATTTTCTCTCTTCAGTGTCCTCATGAGAAATTGGGCTGCCCCATGAGTTAGCTATGAGTGTCTGTGACAAATACCCTTGCTCATGTTCCACAGGCCCTTTGGGAGAGTTTTCTAGAATATAGAGATGAAATTGGGGCATGTTAGCTAGGTTTTTAATATTAAGCAATTCATACACACCTAGGGTCAATCCTACCTGGTCATTCTACTGTTCACAGACATCTCTAACTCATTGGCTCACACATTGGGATGTATGATCTCACGTGGAGCTGCCTGAGAAAGCACTTGTCAGCTCAGGTTGGCTCTGTCGTCCTTCTGCCCCTCAGCATCTGCTGGGCACCGTCCTGTCTGTGGTTCCCGGCTCCCAACCTGCACAGCACTGCCCCAAGAAGTGGAGCTCAGCTCCTCCTCTGACTACTTTGAAAAGGAAGAGATTGCTCCCAGAAGCCCTGCCAACCCCACTTGCCAGGGTTCCATCACAGCTGAGCCTTGACCCATCTCGGCCACCTCGTGCTGACACCAGCACTCAACCCTGCTGCTCGCGAGAACCGCCTGCAGCTTTATTGTGAACCAGCGGCTCTCAGCCCCACTCATCTTATTGCAGTCTCTGTGTTTATGGTCTGCGGACTCTGGGTGCCGCTTCTGCTCATTTCACGTGTCAAAGATCTCTCTTCATGTCCTGCAATCAGGACATGTGCTTCTTGCGGTGGGAAGTGGAGAGCAGTGCCAAGTGTGGGACACTTCCAGCCTGTGCTGGCTGTTCCTGGTTCCCGCTAGCTCATCTCTCACTTCTCAAATAAAGTCACATGGCCAGGCTGCACATCAAGGAGGAGCAAGGAGGAATTCTATCACACCCATCTCAGACTGTGGCAGGGGCATGGCTGCTAACATTGCTGGGAGAACAAAGGCGTGAGAGCCGTGAGCAGCCTCTAGGTAGGAAGACGAGTTTTCAGTGGTTCTGTGGCTGAGAGGCGGGAATGGGCAGCTCTGCCCGAAGTGACAAGAAGGCTGGGCGGAGAGGACATTTGGGTCTATCAGGTCCAGTGATGTGGCGCTGAGGCTGAGGGTGTGTTTTAAAGAAGACTCAAGTTTGGGGTATACAATTTAGGTAAAGGAGTTAAGAATAAGGAGGAAAAGAGTCATAGAATGAATAAACCATGTTTAGGAAAAGCTGAGAAAGGGAGGAAAAGGTGGCGTTGTTGTAAAGCTGGAGGAAGCTGGGAGTATTTAGAGAGAGAAGGGGGTATGAGCTGCTTGCCCACAGTGGGGTGCTTGTCAGTGGGTGCAGGGCAGGTGGTGGGAAGTGTAGCGAGTGCAGGAGGGGTCCGCTTAAGTCGTCCCCATTGTCGTCACAGCGGATTACTGAGTGCTCCCTGGGCCCAGGCACCCCACTTCACATGGATTATCTTTTGTGATTCTTAAATTGACCCTAACCAGTATGTAGTGGTATTATCCCTCTTCCAAAGTGTTTGGGAAACAAGCTCAGAGGAGGAAGAAACTTGCCCAGGGCTCCATATGAAGAAGTGGCATCAGAATCCAAAGTCAGAGTGTTCATCTCCTGGAAGGAGGGTGTGGGGGAGCTAAGAGTAGGGTGAAGATGACCGTGCACCCTCCAGCCTGATGATCTCACAAGGCTGAAGAGCAGGGAGAGAAGGCAGCTCAGCAGGAAGAATGTGAGTTTCACGGAGGACATGACATGAGGACTGACAGGAGAAAGAGTCTCTGAAACAGGTCCCCTCTCCTCCTCTCATGTCAAGGGCTTCCGCTTGACCATAGAGACTGAGAAGGAACAGCAGAGCGCTGACACATGCCATGTCCCTTCATGAGCAGTGCATGGTTAGACACAGGACCAGGGCAGGAGCACTCTGCTAGCTGGTTACAGAGGCCACAGCTTTTAGCAGATGTGAGTGCATGTAAAATCAGGTAGGGGGACAGCTGATGACAGTGCCCACCCTGGGAAACGGAGCTGAGGATCTTGCCTGGGAGCCCAGAGGACTCGGTTCCGAGAAAGCCTTGGGACCTAACAGTCTCAGGCATGATGTCCTCAGAGGCAGGATTTGGAGAGTGGGAAGAGGGCCGCATGGGGATTTACATACTACATCTCATAGATGTGGGCACATGGGGCTGGGCCTGCTCTTCTGCTGCTCACAGCTGGAATCCTGGGTACAGCTCTGTTAGATGAACATCAGCTCCCTCAGACAAGGTACCCAGTGGGTGAGCATTCTGCTGGCAGGCCATGTGGGGACAGCAGCCCAGAACCCCAGAGGTGGGGCAGCGCCGAGTGGAGGAGACCAGGGGAGCTGAGGTGTCTGGAGCAGGCTGTGTAAGAGTGCTCAGGGTCTCTCCTTGTGGCATCTGAGGACCCATGAGAGAAGCTGCTGGCCTCAGGCAAGACCATGCTGGGCACCCAGTGCAAGTCACCCCAAGTTGTCTGGGTGCAGGGAGCCAGAGCTCTAACCAGCCAGAGAGGAAGGTCCTGTTGAACACTCAGGATAATCTGAGAGACCCCCAAATCACAGCCCATGGACAGAACTCAGACGCCTGGGCATAAAGCCTGCTTCATAAAGTTTAATGAGCCTGAAAGGGGTCAGGCTGATAAGAGAGAATGGTAGCTGCTGACGGATTAGCGAGGATGACAGATTCCACCATTCAACAGTATCGTAAGTCACAGTTTTCAGCATCTAATCCAGAATTACCAGGCACACATTAAAGCACATGTACAAAAAGTGACTCAAAGATCAGTCAACACAAGCAGAGCTGAAACGACAGAGAAGATAGAATTAGCTGACAAGGCCTTGAAAAAAAGCTACTACAAATATGCCTGTAACTGGAGTCCCAGAAAGGGAGAAAGGGAAAAAAATTAAAGAAATAACAACTCTAAACTTTCCAAGTTTTGTGAAATTCATATCTAGGCAGCACAATAATCCCCAAGCAGAATAAACACAAAAGAAAATCACACCAAAGGATCTCATGATCCAAGGGCTGAAAACAGCTTTTAAAGAGGAAAATTACAGACGGAGGCACCCTACACACACAGAGGAATGAGGATAAGAGTGCTGCGCTCTTTCTCATCAGAAGAAAATGAAATCCTGTCTTTCAAGTGCTCAAACAACAGAATAAACTACTACCTAGAAATCTGAGACAGTATGACACCTTCACAGAGAAGCGTGCAGTAAAAACTTTCTCAGATTAAAACAGAATTCTCTACCGGTGGACTGGAAATGCAAGTTCTTAAGATGTAAGGCAGAACTTCAGCCAAGATGGTGACTGGTAGGAGCAAGACTCATATCCTCGCCACAGAGCAGGTAGAAATTCACCTATTTTCCAGAAACAAACACCGAGGAAAAGCAGGCCCAGATTCTGTAGAGACCCAGCCATAATTGCAACAACAAAAGGTAGATGAAAACATCTGGTTTCAGAGCTCCATGCAAGACAGAACTGGGATTCCCGCCACGGCAGAAGGGGTAGGACTGTGGGAAGAACCAGCCCTCCTAGTAATTGCAAAAGCAGTGGCGAGCCTGCCCATTCGGACCTGGACATGGCGCTGGAGGAGAGGGTCTAGATGCAGGGTAAAAGAAGCACCAGTGCCCCAGTTGTTTGAATAGGAGGACTGGTAAGAAAATTACTCTGGGTGCCACCATAACCAGAAGGCAGCGAGGGGAATTGCCCACCCCCCACCATATTGCCCTGGACCACCCACCAGGAATAATTTTAAGATGCAAGGCAAATAGTGTTGCTGAGACTGGCCACACACCAGGGAAGAACATAAGGTGGGTAAACGCTGGAGGAGAAAAGACAACCCCAATGCTGTGTGCTGTGCAATCTCACCTGTTAACATTCTTGAGAGGCAGAATTTGGCAAATAGAGTCAGACTAGTGTTAAGGTAGGGAGGAGGCAGGAGGGAATAGGAGAGGCCCTAAAGAAACAGGAGAAAACAGGAATCCTTGTGTTGGGGGTGCTGTGAAAGCATTTCAGTGCAGACATAGTCGTCAACAATGGTGCTAGAAAACTCAATATCCATATTGAAAAATGAACCTCAACTCTTGCTGAACATTAGATACAAACATTGACTTGACATTGAAGTATAAAACCTGTAGAAGTCAAAGGAAATCTCTGCAACCTTGAGGGTAGGCAAAGATTACTTAGACACAAATGTTTGACACATTCCAGAAAAAATGGATACATTGGACTTCACCAAAGCATGCTATTGAGAAAGACACTATTAAAAAATGAAATTGCTAGCTGCAGACTAGGACAAATAACTGATAAAGGATTTGCATCAGAATATATAAAGAACTCATCTAGTTCAGTAATAAAAAAAATCAATTCAATTTTTTAAATAGGCAAAAGATTTGAATAGGCAGTTCACAAAAGAAGTTGTACGGATGGCTAAAAAGGCACATGAAAAGATGCTCAATTTAATTAGTCATCAAGAAAATGTAATTTTAAACCATGGTGAGATACCCACTAGGCTGGCTAAGATTAAAGTGACTTCAGCCCTCATATTGCTGGTGGGTGTGCAAAATGGATTAACACTTTGGAAATCAGCTTGTCAGTTTCTTATAAAGTTGCACTTACATTAACCATAATACACAGTGTTTCCACTTCTATTCACTTACCAAAGGGTAGAGGAAACATATGTCTACAGAAAAACCTTGTATAGTAATGTTCATAATAATCCAAATTTAAAAAAATCCCACAAATGTTCATAAGCAGATGAAAGTATAAACAAATTATAGTATTTTCATAGGATGTTATGCTATCAGCAATAAAGAAAGCAATGGACTGGAGTTATACATCCCAATGTGGTTGAATATAAAGTAGAATAGACTGAATTTTGTAAAAGGTCACACTCAAAATCATACATATGATTTATATGAAATTATGGAAAAGACAAAACTAACTAATGATGGACATATAGGGAATCCATGTCACCTGGGGCTGGGCATGGGGTGCAGCTAAAGATATAAGAGAGAACTTTGGGAAACAGAAGTGTCCTAATTCCTGATTGTGTCATGCTTGTCAAATTCATAAACTTGTAAACTTCCAATGGGAACATTGTCACATGTAAATTATACCTTGGTCAAGTTTCTTCTAAGACACCAGCCCTCCTATTTTCACTGGACCCCTGGCCACAGCCTCATGCCAGACTGAAGTGGTGCACCTATAGGAGTTCATTCTGTTCTTGACATTGTCCAGGATTTGTATGCGATTTGTATGCATACACCATTGACCCTTGAACAATTCAGGGTTCAGGCTACCAATACCCAGAAGTAGAAAATACATGTTTAACTCTGAGTGCTCCCAAACATAATTACTAGGCTGCTGTTGACCGGAAGCCTTGCTGATAATGGAAAGTTGATTGACATGTTTTTAATATGGTATATCTATTATGTCCAGTAGTCTTATAGTAAGCTAGAGAAAAGAAAGTCACAGACAGAGAAATACATGTGCAGTCCTGCGCTGTGTGGACCCATGCTCTTAGTCCACATGGCCTGATTACAAGATGAGCTGTTGGTGGCACCTTCATCAGTATCGTCCGCCGACATGTACTTAGCAAGCAATTCACCTTTTGTAACGTCATGACTTCTGTTTCTTGGGAGCATTTCCATCCTCACTGATGGCACTTTATGTGGGTCCCAAGCTGCTCTTTAGGACTGATGGTATTGTGCTGAACACGATGAAAAATCTGCCAGTCACGAGGTCACATTTAACGAGACAGACTGCTCATGCAGAGGTGGTCAGGGTGTTTTAAGCGGATACTCAAAAACGGGAGCTCACTGCAGTAGCAACAGGAGTTGGCCATGGGATCAGCTGTACAGAATGTGCTGCATAACTCTACCCTGTGACTTATTACTGTAGTCTCTTTACCTTTGTTTACATTCCTCTTGACTGTGTGCCTAGTGGGGTCTGTAAGTGTGTGGATTCCTTTCGATATGTTTTAACATTTTTAAATACCTTGGTATATATTTTATGATAGTAAACAATAAAATAGACCATTGCACACATATATTTTAGGCATTCATGACATACCTTTTCCTCTTTCCTTTTTTCAGTATTTCTAGTCTATTCTGTTTACCTGCAAGTGTTTTCAAACTGTTGCAATCACCTTCTAAATTTTCCAATATATTGAAAAAATCTGTATATTAGTGGATCTCTGATGTTCAGACTCTCTTGTTCAAGCATCGGTTTATATATGACTTGTATACATGTGTATATATAGTGTATGTATATATAGTGTATGTATGTACACACATTTATACAACTATTGAAATGAAATACGATTTAAACATTTCAAGTTTATAATTCAATGCCTTTTTAGTATGTTCACTGAGCTATACGTCAGCACTATCCATCTGAGAATATTTTCATAACCCTGAAAGAAACCACATACCTTTGCAGTCACCTTCTATTTCTTCCTATACGTCCTGAGATATTTCATAAGAATGAATTAATACAATATGTCACTTTGCTGACTGGCTTTTTTACACTTAGAAGAATGTCTTCAAGGTTCACCATATAATAACATTTATTAGCACTTTATTCCTATTTATTGCTCAGTAATATTCCTCTCTGTGGACCTAGCACGTCTTGTTTATCCAGTCATCAGCTGTTTGCACATTTTTTTTGGCTCTACAGTAATGCTGCTACCAACGTCCAGCTCAGCCAGTGTCTGTTCTGTTTCCTTTGGGCTCTCACCCAGGAGCGGAATTGCTGGCTCCTATGGAAGCCCTGTGTTTAACACCCCTTGGAACCGCCAGACTTTCCCACAGCATGTGCACCAGGGCTCCCCACTGCCTCCCCAGCACCAAGGACAGCATCTTTGTGGTTATTGCTGAATTGTGGGACCTCATGGCGATTCTGATTGCATCTCCCTGACGACACATGATGCTGAGCAACTTCTCGTAAGTCAGCTTCTTTGCCCGTTTTGTAGCCAGGCTGTTTGTCTTTTTACCATTGAGTTGTGTTCTTTATATAGTCTGGATACAAGCTCCTTGTCAGGTTTATCACTTGTAAATATTTCCTTCCATTCTGTGGTTGTGATTTTACTTGCTTGATATGATCTTTTGTTTCAGTGGATTTTACTTTTCATATCATCCAGTTGATCTATTTTTTTCTTGTGTTTTGGCTATAAATTGCCTAACCCAAAGTCATAGAGACATATGCCTACTTTTTCTCAGAGGTTGATTGTCGTTCTCTGACAGTTAGGTCCCTGATCCACTGGAGTGAGTGTTGTAGATGCTGTGAGAAAGGAGTCTAGTTTCATACCTGAGCGTGTGGAATCAGTGGTCTCAGCACCATTTGTTTTAAGGCTGTTCCTTCCCCACTGCATGTTGTTATTATATCTGTTCACTTAACAGCTGGAGCTGGTCTGTAAATGCTCCTTCTCTCACAGTCAGCCCACCCATCCTTCCTGCCTGAGGGGGAGAGTAATAACCATCAAGATGAAATTGACCCTTTTAAAGAACCACAATCTAGACTCAAATTCAAAATGAAAAGTATCTTCTGTCTTAAGGGGCTTGGAAAGCCAGAGAGGCCCTTGACTCGTTTTGAAAAACAGAGGTTCTCAGCTGTGCCCCTCTCTCTACTGGGAAATGTGGTCGTGGGTAGAGGAGGCCTGAGGGACCAACAGGACAGCCCACACACTGCTGCTGTCCCGGCTGGAGAAGCTCTTTCCAGAGTCTTTCTTTGTTATATAAAATGCACTTATTAGCAGAGGCTGGTGGGGGTGGGGAATGGTGGGGGGAGTTTGGGGACAGTGGGGAGGCCCAGGGTTCTGCCTTATCTTTCTTGTCACCGAACCTGAGCAGGTAGCTCCAGAGGTAGGGAGGGGTTGGGAGAGCCCTGGGTGGGAGAGCCAGCAGCGCCCCTCAAGTCCCCATTCAAAGAGCCATATGGCAGACACACCACTGTTTGTCCAGGAGGTGCTGGTGCCCCAGGGGATAGGAACGTGGATACACAGACTCTGGGGGGTGGACGGCCCCTGGAAAGAGTGATCGGTGTTCATGCTGAGTCCTAGTGAGGCTGTGAATGCTCATGGCGATGAGGTGGAGAGGAGGAGGTGGGCATGGCTGGAGTGTCTGGTGTTATGCTGCCTAGGCACGAGTCCACCTGCCGGCCATGCAGGCTGGGTAGGGAGAAAGTGAGGTGCCTGCTATTATAAAGCTGTGGCTTATTCTGTGAAAAGAAATGAGCTTCCCAATTACAGTTCAAGTCCTGGCAGGTGGGCTGAGTCACCTAGGGAGGAAGTAGGAAGGGAGATGTGGCTGAGAGCAGAACCCAGTCCAGCTGCAGGAAGCAGCACTCATTCCAGCACATTCCAGCATGTGTGCAGGTAACTGGGTGGCCCCAGGTTCCAGGGCTCACTCTCTCTTACCTGTTCTCCATCTCACGTTTAGTTCTCAGCCTAAGAAAGGAGAGTACAGTCAAGGTCAAGTCCTTAATCCACAGGCATCTAGAGCCCAGGCAGCTGCCTCTCCCTGGGCTGCATGAGAGTATGGCCACACCTCACACTCCAAATGGAGCCATTGGCACCGCAGGGGAGGTATTGCTGGGGTCATAGCAGGCAATGGGAGGTTTGAGAAAGCTTGACTCTTCTCTTAGAATCTTTGTGAGAAACATCGTGTGAGAGTGAAGGTCATGGTCAGTGTCTGACTCTCTCTGGGCCAGTTAGCTGCAGAAATGGAATAAAATGAGGTAGGGCCTTATATATCTGGGGAATGGGACTTCTGTGTTGTTATGGGTTGGCAAGGAAATGTCTTTTCTGCTAGCATGCCTGCGGCTTGGCTTGGGTGGTACTGGTTTAATTGGGTGGCACTGATGTGGGTGAGGGTGAGCGACACACACTGATGAGATGCTGGGTCCATCCAGAAAGAATTCATGGAGAGAACTGTGTGGTCAGGAATACACAGCAAGTTTTTTCAAAGGGAAACAGTGGGTTGAAGCTCCCTGCAGGCCGGGAAAGTTACATCAAGGGAATGCACACGCGTGCGTACGACCAGTGCTGCCTGCTTCTCACTCAGGCAAGATGGATTCTTGTGTACAGATGAGGGCTGGGGGCTTCTTCCTTTGTGGGTGTGTCCAGGTTCCCTGGAGTGAAAAAATGGTGCTGGTATCTGGGGGTGTGTCTTACACTCAAGTTCCTCAGGTGGGCTCCTTGCTCTTTGGGGTCTTTACTCGTAGAAGTCTCAGATTTGGCCAGTTAATTTTCTACTCATACATCTGCACTAACCGTTTTAAGTTCCGCAGTCCCTGCATCGGTTCTAGCTTGTTTGGGGTAGTACTGGTCATTTTTAGCTTGCCTGCAGCTGGGGCGGGTTAGTTTGTCTGCTGACTGCTTGGTATCTGCAGTCCTGCTTCTGTGTTCTCTAGGTGCCCTCGCTTTTCCCCGGGCTGTTTCTCATAAATAGGAGGTCAGCTTACACCTCGAGGGGACAGCTTCTGGAGAGCGGTGCTCTTGGTGTCCCTGGCTGTGACCAGTCAACAGCCGCCCTTTGCCAGTCAGGCCTCCAGGCCCCCAACAAAGCCTTACCATATTTCTTTCCCTTCTGCTCAAAGCTACTGTGAATGGCCCACAGATGCAGATTTTGGGGTGTGGACCATCCAGGCCCTCTCCTCCCTGCCGTGACCTCCCTGGGTCCTCCTCCCTCCTACGGGCTCCCTGAGCTTCCAGAGGCCTCTGAGTCTGGTTTCCTCATCTGGAACTTGAGGCCTCCTCCTCTTCTTACTTTTCTGTGAAATGAAATGCTTTCTCATTATGACTTGGTAATTGAGATTGGGAGGAGGAATTAATTCATTATTAGATTGCATGAAATAAGGTTTGTGGATTTTAAGTTAATGTGTGGGTTTCAAATATAAAGATTCCTTTCTTCTGACATGGGCCGTTTGCTGAGATTTTCCTCACTGAACGTAGAATCACATACATGAAAGGCAGCCCATTTCTGGAATAGCATCGTTTCTGATTCAGGTGTTTTTCATGGTAAGATTATCAAGAAGATCCAGCACAACATACCGCTGGGTAAGAATCCGGTCTCATGAACTGGATCGCACCTTTGATTGCTACCTGATTCAGACCCGTTAGTACCCAAAAGAAGTACTGAAATGTGAGACGTAGATTTCACAAGGGGTGAAAGAGAATTGGTTGGCTTCAACCTGGTGGGTCTGTGGACAGAATTCAGACCAGGGCACCATCAGAGTGACAGGAATAGCAAACAGTGGATTCGCCTGGAAAAAAAGAATTGTCACAGTGGCAGCAAGACCTGAGAAATATCCCCAGAGTTGTGCATCTTTTTCGCAGATCTGGGCTAGTTGTAGCCTTTTAATCTCTTACAGGTAAATACTCTCTGTCACTTCTGCCCAGTCTTGCTGGGATGAGTCTGGGCTGAGTTTGGGCTCTGGAGAGGGGCAGCAGGGGTGTGCTCTGGTTTCTGAAGCCCTTGGTCCTCTGATTCTCCTGTAGGACAGTCTCCCTGGGAGGACTCTGACACTGTGTGCTCAGTGGACCTGGTCCCCCATGCCAACTCCAGTTCTCTCTGTTCCTCATCTGCTCGGTGGCCAGGACCCTGGGGCGCAGTCCTGCCAGCAAGCGTTTTGCTACAACCCAACTGGGCCACCTTCCACCTGCCCCTTTGTTATTTTGTGCCCATGATGCTTCACGCTCAGGACAAGGCCTTTTAGATGTGACCTCTTTTAAGCCACAAGGCTCTGCCAAGCTGGGTGTTATCTCTCTTTGACAAAGAGGAGATGAGACCCAGAGGGAACAGGGGTGCTGGCCAGGCACTGGCACAGCTGGGCTTGCTCTAGTGATGTCTGTCTCTCTACATCCACGCTCTTTCTGTTACAATGGACGGATGCAACCCTGGTGAAGGACGGCTTGGTCCATCTCAGTCCTGCATTTGCCGTGTCTTAAACTCTTTTTGGGCTCTGCTGACAGGGCCTCTGAGTGAGGAAATGTTGGCCTAGAGAGATAGCGGAAACAAGAGCCCTGGGGACACCACTCAGACTAGATGCAGCTGTGAGGCCTAACTCTCCAGAGCATCAGAAAATGCCTAGTTGTGCCTAGAACATTCTAGATTGTCTTTGACTAGATGCCTCCTTTTTCACAGGACACCGAAGACATTTTAACATCTTTTCTTGACATCTGAGGTCAGTGTTTGTTCATAAAAGGTAGGAAACCATGAAATGAGCCTGTCAAACTGTAGAACATTTGTAGCTGCAGAAACACTTTGCTCTATTGGGCCCCGTGTGTCTGCCTGCAGCATTAGAGAGGGCATCCTCAACTGCACGGTGGGATTGCGACTTGAAGCGTGGATTCTTTCCATAGACGTCTATTAATTGTTAATTCTACAAAGGACAAGGGACTCTTAGATTTTTTCCTTTGCTAATTTATGAAGCAGAATCATTGGAATAGAAGGGTTCTTAGAAATCACTTAGGTAATAAGTGAAAAGCTACCCTATTTGCCAAACAAGGCATACATGTTTATTATCACCTACCACATGCTTTTAGGCCCTGTGCCACGCAGCAGCCACTCTCAGACTCCCTCACTCCCAACTGCAGACGTCTGCGCTTTGGGACTTCTGGCATGTACCTAGGCCATCCTTCTCTCTGGGCCTCCGCTGGGATGTTCCCTTGCTGGATGGGGCCCCCTTTACCCCTGTGGCTAGAGCCACCCTTCTCCATCCTCCTGGCCCTTTGAGATACTCCCTTCTCTCCTGCTGGGAGAGCATCCACCCCCGCCCTCCACTGCTTTCAGTATTGAACACTGTGTGCAGCACACGTGCTCACTGATGACTCTTCCCATCAGTCTGGACACTAACTGAGTGCAGGGGCCAGTCTCAGTCCTCCCTGCCTACCACTCAGCATGGCTCTGGCCCAAGGCAGGTGATGCTCAGAAATGTGGCTGGTGTGGGGTGGGGCCACTGGTGGCCCAGTGAACATGCCTGAAGGTGGCGCTGTCAGGTGGTCTAGCTCACCTGGTGGTAGCGCTGGGCCTGCTTCCTGACCCGAGCCTGCCCTGTGCCGTGCTGCGGGACAGGGTGAACACAGCCTTCCAACCCTGTGGGTGGCCTGATAGAAACAGCTCCTAGTGGCTGCATCACGTCTTAGCTGAGGATTCATGAACGCTCAAGACGATCACCTGGGCATGCCGAGAGGAGAAGGTCTGAGGGAGACAACTGCACCTCCTCTGTGAACCGGGAGCAGCTCAGGCTCAGCAGGTGGGGTTGGGGAGGCACAGCTCCTTCCCTGTGCAGGTGGCACAAGGCCTGGGGGGCACCTGTCAGGACGGCGCGTTCTCAATGGCCCTTCAGGGAACAGGGAGGTCGATGTGGCAGCACTAGCTGGCAGAGCATGGCCTTGCCTCTGGGTCTGAAGTGACCTCTTGTCCATGAGGGGAGGGATGCTAAGCATGGCTGTTGGAGCAATCCCTGACCAAGGAGACTGGAGAGAACTCTGTTCTAGGAGGGACTGAGCTGCCGGGAGGCTGAGGAGCACAGCTTTTCCCGCCCTCCTGGAAAGGCTGTTGGTGCTGGCTTGACTCACTATAAACCATATTCGAGGTCCTTTTCCACCCTTGGCTGGCTGTGAGGGCTGCTGTGTCAGGCCCGAGCTGGTGTCCAAAGTCCCTCAGCATCCCCTAAGGCAGGAGGGGTGTATAGGTGGGTCTCTGGGTTCACTGTGAGTTTGGCAGCTCATCTGAGCTCTGTGTTCAGTCTGCCCCAGTGCTTTTAGATAAAAGAAATGGTTCCCCTACCCAGATGCCCAAGCCTGGCCTGATTTTTCTCCCTTTTCTGAAAGCCTTTCTTCTGGGACAGGCACTTCAACATTTGTTTGGCTTCTTCTCGTGTGCCCATCTGCCTCGCCCAAATCAGGGGCTGCTCCCTGGAGGACACCACGTCTCACAGGAGATGCTCTCCTTCCAGACCTCGCAGGGCCTTGGAGACAGGGGCAGACCACAGTGAGAGAGGGAGGAGTTGGCGCCAGGCTGTGCGGGTCCTGAGGTCCCTGGCCAGCAGCAGGAGGGAGCGCCTCTCCTCTCTTAGCACCCTTTCTGTATTTGCTTCTCACGTTGAATTGCAGTCTCAAATGTTGCTCCAGGCAAGACTTGGCACATTCTGGCTTGGTTCCAGGGAAGCTCGGTGACCTGAACAAACCCCCATGGAGGCTCTCGCTCTGTGCAGCTCCTGAGTTCTGGGCAGACACTGCTATTTCCAAGTCTCTCTGAATGGCATCCATGTACAGACATTTGTAGGGTTCTGCGCAGGTACGTGCACACTTAATCCGTGCACAGAACACCCCTTATGCATGTATAGCGCCCGGTTCTATACATCTTCTAAAAAGCAGCTGCTATGCTTCCATGCAGAGAAACCCAGCGATGGTTTCAACATGCTGCTCACAATTGTTTCCCTCCTGGAGTTTTTCCTTCTACTTCAACTTGTAATTAGTTGGGCCCTTTTCTCTCTCCCGCTAAACTCTCCGTCCTTTGAGGTTTGAGATGCTTGTCCTTGCAGCTGCTGTCACACCTATGAGCTCTCCACTGGAGTGAAGGAGTCAGATTTCATGAGAAGAATCACAATGTAGGAAACTATTGACTGGGGAGCCCAGTAAGAAAATAGTATATTATTATGGAGCCAAGCATTTGTGCCGGTGTCTCATAGGACCTAGTTAACTTCCTCGAAGAAAAATAGACCCAGATACAGACTGGAGACAGGGATTTCGGGCAGTAATTAGGGTTAGATGAGGTCGTAAGGATGGGGGCTGATCTGATGGGGGTGGTGTCTTTATAAAAAGAGGACAAGAGGTCATTCTTTGTCTCCACATGCGTGGTCATCGAGCACACACGTGACAGAGGCTGTCTGCAAAGAAGGAGTGCCCTTGCCAGACTGAGCCTTATAGAACCTTGAGCTTGGTCTTTCTGATCTCCAGAACTGTGACAAAAAGCTCATGTGTTGTTCAGTCACCCAGCTCAGTGCTGGTTTGACAGCCCGTGTAGACTAACCCAGCCAGAGAGCCTCCTCGGCCCGCTGCTCCAGGACGTGGGTGTTTAATGCAGACTGTTGCATCTTGACAGTGTTTTTCTTGCATTGAACGAATTAAGGTGAGGGGCAGGACAGAGCCACCATATAACTACCTGGCCAGTGAGAGAGACAGAGCCTCGGAGGAATTGTATCACTCATGCTTCCTGTTCTCTATGTCCAATTATCTTCTGAGGTGTAAATGATAGCGGCAGACAGATTGTTGAGTAATGGACTTCAGCAAACATTTATGGAATGTCTGCTACTAAGGTCTCTTGCAAAGTCTGAGTCACAAGCATGAAAATTCCTTAGAGGTAGCCTCTGCCTTCTAGAAACCGATTCCTTGGTGACATCCTTATTTCTTCCACAGAGGTGAACATTGTCAGCTTTAACTACGCTTCAGGTTGAGCTCACCAGCAAGTCTCACACTGTTTAGGGCTGAGGCTGTGGCCAGCTCCCCTTTGGTCTTCTACTCGCTCTGCTCCAGGTCATGTTCCACTGTGACTGCAGGGCCGGGCACGGCCTCCGCCCCTCTGACTCACTCGTCATCTTGATCTCCAGGAGACACCAAAATCAGGAAGAGGAGCAACAGTTTCCTGTATGACAAGGAAATTCTTTCATTACATCACATTACATGAAGACATGACTTAGCTGAGGTTCCCTGTGGGAGGTGTTAGGCAATAAAATCTAGATTTAAGTATGTCATAATCTTCTGATCGGCACTGGAGGTTCTAGTGAAAACTCCTACCTGGTGCTATGTCTGTAGGGCCCTCATCAGTGGAGGCTTTCTTTGGACCTCCTTTTCTGTCCTGTACTTTTGCATCTTAGCCAAGACCTGTGCTAGCTTTGAACTGTGTGCTACTCTGCACATAAATGATAAGATTTTGTTCATCTGGTTTGAAATCTGCTGAGGATTCTGAGGGGGAGGGATAGCTTTTGATTTCCCCACAAAATATATGGAGAGACTGTGCCTTTCTACCTGACATTCCTTTTGTCTTCCTTCAGCAATGGGAGAACTGCAGCTTTTAATTTGTGAGACCATCGGGCATGTGTGGGCTAGCTTGTAGATATTTTGCTATGGCTCGTCTTGTTATGCTTTCATGATATTGATTACACTCCTGTCCTGGACAGTGGTCACTCATGCCTTCTCCCTTGTCCTTCCAGACATGCGCCCCTATGACTGTGTGAGCTGGGGGTGGGGCCCCCCACTTTTTCTTCCCTGTCTCCCAGCAAAGTTCTGACATATCATAATTGTTACAGATACTTGTGGAACTGAGTCAACAGGTTGGGGTGTCATTGGAAACTCTGTGATGACGAATCCACTGGCTCTCAGTGGTTGTCCACACAAAACAAAGACTTGTGTTTGCTGGCCTATGGGAATGCTTTGCAAAGCTTCCATCCAGTCTTCCTACTACATTAGGGGAATAAATAACACTCGACGTGCAAGATGAGAGACAGGAGAAAGGCAAAAACCTTTCTTTCAATGCCGGGACAGCATTGAAGTGTTTGCATGTGGGTCTTACATTCTCACTGAGTGTCTGTCACGTCCTGAGTGTGTCTGTGCTTTAACAGCAGAGGAATGGGTGACACCAGGGACTGGCATTCCTAGAACGAAATGTGGTTATGAATACTAAGCATTATCCTCCATCTCTGACAGTAAATGTGAATTCTAATCACATTTTCATAAATAGGAGATAAATAGATGTGATCGCGTGACTCTGGTGACCTTGGTGAGCTAGATCAACCTTGTCCTCCCCAAATCTATCTCCATGTGAACCCATATATGAGAACACATAGGGGCCACATCACACCCAGTGACAGGCAGTGCATTCCCATATACAGGTGCTGGAGATCTGATTATAGAGATAGTGCTCCAATCCCCAGGCCATGCTGGCAGATGCCGGAGCAGTCAAGAACAGAAAGGCAAGAATCAGAAGGGCAAATATTTGTCAGATGGTCAGTGTGGCCCTCCCACCTTCTGAAGAGATTGGCATATCACTTGGTTTCTCGATGGATCATATGGCAGGATGCACAGGGCTCTGGATCCTGGAGGTTACTGTTCAGTATTGTGAAACACCAAGCACTGTTCGCCCCAATAATGGTCCCTGGGGCCTGTGGTCTGCCATGTTTCTGGAAAGCACATTCATTCAACCTGAGGAGAAGCAGAGTCTTCCCTGACTGCTGGTACTCTGTCCATCCTCCCTTTGTCTGTCTATGCAGGAGAGCTCTCCCTACCTTTTGAGGCCTGGGGAAAAGGGTCCTCACTAGCGGAATTTGAGCATGACAGGTACGTGCCTTATTTGTTCCATGTACGGCACTTTAGGGGGAAACTTGGTGTTACTCTGTGACTTTGTGGGCTTATTAATATCCACAAGGAAGGAGGGAGTGTGGGCAGGGGCCATCCCCAGCGGGAGGCAGCAGTCCTTAAGTGTTCTGAGACATCAGCCTCATCAGCACCGAGGGGTTTTCAGCCAGTTTTACTTGAATCTCCAGCTATTTTGTTGCCTGAAATCTGAAAATAGCAGCACCACACAGGGTGGTCTGAGTAATGCATGTCGTGATCAAAAAGCCAGCTCTGAGCCCCATGCCCAGCAGCCACTCAGTACCTGGAGCTGGTTTGTCCCCCACCCCTGGTCCTCACTGCCAAAAGCATCGCACCTTTGGCCCTCATGGAATAGGTGTTCCTGTCCTGTCCATTTGTTTGCTCAGTCCCTTGCCATCTATGTTCCTTGTCCATCTGCCAACCCAGAAAAACCTTCTAAATAAAGAATTCAACATTTTTAAATAACTCTTCTTATTTTAGGGGTATTATTCAGACAGAGTGCTGAGAGTATTCTTATTTTCAAGAGATGATTTAGTGTCTTATCAAGACAATTCAGACCTTATGTGTTTGTAGGTGAGCTTCCCCGGTCACAGGAGTGAGGAAGCCATGTGTTCTTGGGTCTTTGTGCTGTTTTTGACTCAGGGAGCAAATGGGAAAGTCAGAGTAGGTGAGACAAAGCCAGATTTGTGAGTGTATTAGATTTATGAATAGACCGCATGGGTCTGCACCAGGCTGCAGTGAGGTTGTTACCCTCTCCTTAAGAAGCTTGTAAAAAGGGGCTTATATTGTGTCCAATTTCAAACTTATCAGAAGTTTTCCGGATGCTCTCCTATCCGGGCATCCCACATATTTCTTTAGTTCCCCCCAAAGTGTGCCAGGGATTGAAGGCACCATGTCCCTGTGATTCCCGTCCTGCCACCCCATGGCTTTTGCCTTACAACCTGCTAGGGTCCATGGCATTTGTGCAGTCATTGGTTCTTAGAAAAAATCCGCTCCTTGGAGTAGAAAGGGGAAACGGCTATTTAGTGAGTTTCTCCCATTTTAAAACAAAGAAAAGAGATTTGAGAAGCCACGTAGTATAACCTATTAGTGTCTATTATTCTAACCTGGATTTAAGATTCTTGGAACTGTGACCTTTCCCCAATGTCCAAGGAGGTTGTCACAGCTGGTGGCGAAGAAACATGCAAATTTCTAAAGTGATTTTAAGAATATCTACACTGATACTAAGCTTTAGAAGGGAGTAAGAGACACTATCTCACAATGAATGACGATTTTTTTCCCATCCTGACTCAAACTCTACAATTCATTCTTTACTCTGCAGGGAACAAGTCAGACTCCTGTCCCCGACATCCCTTTCTCCAGTGGGGAGGGTTGTGGAGGCTCGGGGCCAGCAGGAGGCAGCTGAGAACTGAGGGAACTGGGCCTCTAGGGGTCTTGAGCTGGTCTGCTAGAGTATTAGTAGGATATGGCACTGTCTACCACCCTTTGGGCACAGGATGTGTATGAAGACACATCCCTGAGACGAGAGTCATAGGAGGAGGCAGAGGCAGGAGCTAATGTGTCTCTGAAATACTTCACTGGCGTTTGGCAGGAAGGAGCCTGCCTTCTGCCTTCACCATTGCTTCACCACTGACTCACTATTGCTTGGCCCCAGGTCTGGGGTAATTAAGTAACAGAGACAGATGTTGCAGATGCCAATGCCCTGTTTTGCCTGATCTCCCATATGGCCCACACTTTTGGAACCGCTGACTCTGTCCAGTTACAGGGAGAAGGGCCAGGCTGGTGGAAGAACTCAGCCACAGTCTGACCTGGCTAGAGGCATGTGCGTAGCAGTGGTGCGAGTGGCGCTGAGTGCATGGCTTATTTGAGCTTGTTATTTAAACAGAAGCAGGGCAGTCCTGCAGCTTAGGAGACCGAGGACCTTTTGTATCCAAAGAGACATGCACGGCAAACTAGCAGCACTGACCTGGATGACTTCGCCGTAGACCGCCCTGAACCCTGAGAATGGCATTAACTTTCTCTTCAGCGTCTCTGGAGAAGACTCCAAGCTTGCTTTGCAACTCTGCCTTGCAAAATACTAATAGCAAATCTTCCAAATGCTTATCCCAGGCCTGCCTGGTGTGATATCCTCATGACCACACTGTCCTTTCTTGATAGGCCCCATGTGAGTGCCCAGAGCTGCGGGGGGAAGCCTTGTCTCTTCTGAGTTTCGTGGGCTGTCTCCTCACTTCCTTCTTTGCTTCATGACGTAGTTTGCTTCTGGTCTTCACTGGATCCCTTGGAAGCCTGGAGATGCTCAGGGGAAGGGCTGCTGGGTTTGTTTTGTTTAGATCTCAGTGCTCTCTTGAAGAAAACACTGGAGGCCATGACCTACGGTGTGTGTGCTGCCTGGACGTGAGGCACGTGCGGGCCACGCTGCCACAGGCCAAGGAAGAGAAATAAGCAGTGGGACACTTCTGGAGCAGCTGCTCAGAAGGCAGAGCACATGCACACGTGCGCCTCCTGCTCCGGCCTGGCTGGCTTGCTCACCACCGGGGCCGCCTCTTCCTCCGGGAAGACCCCTTAAACAGACCAGCCGGTGAGGCTTCCTCTCACCAGGAGTCCAGTCCGCCGGGTGCTCGAGCACCATGCAAGCCACCTCTTGAGTGGTGGCTAAATCTCATCTTCTGAGATTTAAACGTCCACAGAACACTTCAAATGGAATTGAGTAGAATAATCACTTTAAAACCCAATTCTAATTTGATATAAAGTTATTCTGTCCTCTCGTTCTCAGGGGACTTCCTAAGCTCAAAGACTTCATGGAAATGCTGTCTTCTCTTTGGGACAAGAGCCGTTCACTTAGGTCTTTCCAGAACATTCTTACAAAGCAGCAGTAACATCTGGGTTTGCTTTAACTGCCTGGGTTCTGGCCTTCCTGCTTGTGGGCCTGTCTCACTCTTACTGTCCCTGCGTTCACATGTGGAGACTGAAGCATCAAGGGATCCAGGGGCCTTTCCCAAACCCATGCCAGTGGGTGCACAGTGCTGACAGCAGGTGCTTCCTCGGCCCTTTCTCCTCCAGCTCCAGAGCCCCATATCCTCTGGGCTGGGGGCACCCCACCTCTCAGGGCGTGAAGTGACCTGACCCTGGACCCAGCCAGGGGGGCCAGCCTAGGGTGAACATGCCCCTCCTCCTGGGCTGCCTTTTCCCTCCTGTTGTGTGGGCCTGTGTGTCACAGACTACGTCCAGTGAGGTGTGGCGACCAACATAGCCTTCTCTGACATAGATCGGGAATGGCCTTTCCTGGGGGAACCCGAGACTGGGTTCAGGAGGTACCCATGAAAGCACAGTGATGAACGCAGAGGGAAGCATAGGGTATTTGGGGACCCAGCCCCCCAGTGAGGGGCTGTGCAAGAGCCTGTCTTAGAGGGGTGGGGCTATCCATGGAGGCTAGGAGGGTGTGTGGGCAGAGACACCATCTGTGTGTGGCCCCAGATGTCTGGGAGCCATGGGCCCAGGGCTGTTGAGTGGCCGTGGGCTTGGAGGGAGGAAGCAGAGGGGTCTGGATACAGCTCCTGAGGAACAGTGGGTAGGCAGTGGTGCTGGGTCTGCACCGGCCAGCCTTCTGGTGGATTTTAAGCAGATGCTAAGAGAACAGAGGAGGCAGGTGAAGAAGGTGTGGAGGCAGGTTGATGTCAAGGAGGCAATAGAATAATCTAGATAAGGAGTGTTGAGGGTCCCACCCCCAGTGGAGGTGGAGGCACATTATGTTCTATGCTGATTTATCTGTGGCATCTGTGGTCAGTGTTCCTGCCTGGCTGTCCACCCCTTCGAGCCGTCACCTGTCTCTGTGATGTGAGTCTGTGCACCTGTGCCCCGCAGACCTCAGCTCCTCAGTCCTCTCGTCACTGTTTGCTGTGCAGGAGCTGTGGCATTGTTTTCTGCATTCCTGGTGTGGACAGCCTCCGCTCAACATGGCGGTAGGCCAGGCTCCTCAGGATTAGGAAGGGCCGCTGGAAGGGAAGGGTGAGCAAGGAGAATTCTTTTGTTATATAGTAGATAGGGTTGCTGACAGGTGAGGATTTTGATGCTCCTATGGGGACTCTGCAGGATGCAACACGTTCCTCTGGAGAGAAATTGATTTCCTGGCCTGTTCCTTGTCCCCCAGAAGACTTACCCAGGCCTGTGCCGGCTCTTCTGTGGATGTCAACACAAGTCATTTCAGACAGGATGGCAGCTGTCATTTCTGTATCTGCTGCTCTCTGCCCTGAGCACTTGTTGAGTTTGGGTTTTCACAAGTTCTTTATCTTGTCAAATCCAAATCCAACATGGAAGCTACTACAGAGATCGAATGTTTACACAGAGCTTCTGCCGTGGACGCCAGAGCCAGTTGGAAGTCCCAAGTCTTGTCCAGCTGTCCTCTTCATCAGCCCCTCCCAGCCCCGCATAGAGGGGCTGTGGACATTGCTAATTAAGACCATCAGCATCTCCCCTAACTTTCAACATGTTCCTACAGCTGGTTTCTTATTTCCAGATGACTGGTATGGGCAGTTTCACAGGTGCTAGTGGGCTTTGTTTTTATGATCTGAAATTCTCTGCCACTTTTGGGGCCGATCTGTCTTTAGGTCAAGTGGCATTTGGCCCCTCTTCTGTGTTCCCTCCACCCTCCCCAGTTAGAAGATTCTAGTCTGTCTCCAGGGTGACTGGAAGACATTTCTGCACCTGGCATTAGAAGCCTACACAGAACCCAGCCAGACGTAATCAGCATTTAGAGAAAAGATTTGAAAGGATAAGTGTTAAGAAGGTAATGTTTCCCTTGAATTCCTGCCGTTTAGTGTTCTAGCTAAAATTTAATTATACCTCATGTGAAGTGCTGCACATGTGAATATACTTAATGGCCTTTGTGTTTTTACGGAGTGTGTTAAGATTAATGCTTGGCCTTACCAAGTAAGACACTGAACTGTGCCTAAAGATTTTCTGAGATTGCTCAGAGGCTTCAAGAGATCAAAGAACCTCAGTTGTTTGTGCTTACATGTGAAAATGTAGTCATTTATTTGCTTGATCATACACAAGGAGGATTTGCATGCATAAATGCTGGCAAAGGATTACTTAGGAGAAGGAAAGAAAGGCATTAATGGTCTGAGATTTCAGACACTGTGCTGAAGGCAGTTAGCCCAGGCCCCTGTGCTAACTGAGCCTTTTTCTCTCTGAGTTTTCGGAAGCTTCACCCCTGCCCCATGTGCAGAAGCTCTCTCTCTGACAGCAAGTGGATTTGTAGTGAATTCTTTCTGTCCCAGAGACTAATGCTGAGGCTGTGCCCCCACTTTAGGAAACCTGATATGTAAACATAATCAGTAATTCTCAGATCCAGTAGGGATTATTCACTTAGGAAAAAAAAAAAAACCAAAAAAAACAAAAAACAAACTTTTGCTAAGAAGTTATTTACCCAAATTCTTGAAAATAGCTGCCTCATTTAGTGCTTTCCAGAGACAGTTTAGAGATCATTAACAAACTAGAGTAATAGAAGAGAAATGTAAAGCTAAGATGTTTAGGGATCTGAGGGCTCCTTGAAGAAGATGGATGTGGTGATGAAGTGGCCTCATTTCCTAACCCTGTATAGGCTTGATGATCCAAGAGCCTAAATGTTCAAAGCCTTGAACTTAAGCAGAATAAAACTGGCAGTGATGTTGCCATGGACGAGCTACGAAATTCAATGGTGGGCCGTGTTTGGAGAGGCCTTCCTCTAGTCTCCCGGCAGTCACACTCAGACACTGGGTTGACTCACAGGAGTGGAGGCACCATAACTAGAGGGTGTTCTTAAGGTTCCTCCATGAGACTGAGAGCTCATAGAATTGCTCTGGGAACCTGAGCCTGATCTGGTTGCCTGAGTATGTTCCTCAGTGGTGCTGGGTGGTGGCGCCCTGGATGAGACCTCAGCTTTGGTCAAGCCTGGGCAGTGTTACTGCTCTTGGAGTTGGGAAATGACTGTCATAGCCCTGAGAGCACTAGGGGAGACAGATGCATGGAGTACTTTAGGACCATCCCCCCAAGAAGGCAGAGTGGTCTGAGGCTTCATCAGCCATAGGGGACTTGGTCATCTTCTCCTCAGGAAGTCATTGTACTCTTCTGTTAAACCTTACTTGATGACTTGTAAAGATCTTTTAACTGACTCCTGTGGTAGAATCAGCTAGTGTCACTCCTCCATTCTCCTTTTCAACCTGGAATGGGGCTGGTCCTACCAGGGAGGGCTGCTGTGCTCCCCTGTGCCTGAAGCAGGTGTCAGCTCTGGGCCCGATTCCCCAGGAACTGTCTTCCTGAGCAAACGCTGTGTGGGGTTCTTACCCGTCTGACACTTGGAGTCTCCATGCTTCAGTCCCTCGCCCTAGGAAGACATTCAGGCTTCAGGTTCTGAATGACCTTGAAAGCCCTTCGCAACATACCTGGGGACATAAACCACACACACTTCCATAATGCCTTCCTTTCCTTTCTTCCCATAGAGAAGGTTCTGCTCTTTCAGCCTGGGAGCAGTTTTAGTCTACTCTTGAGTAACAGTGATGCTTGGTCATTGTTATTCAGAAGATGGCTACAAGTCCTTTCTGGAACAATGGGTGCAGTGAGGATGGCTCTGAGGATTAGTACTGCCCTGAAGCTGTGATCCTGCCTGGGGGTGGAGCCTGGGCTCTGTGACTTGGGTGAGTGGTTCTCCAAACACATTTCAGAAGGGCCCATCCTGGGCATTATATAGTGATAATGGGTCAGTTCTCTGAGAAGTCAGAATCATCTTTAACAAGAGGCAGCTAACAGCAGAGCGTCAAATTGCATGAGGGAAAATGGATAACGCCAGAAGGAGAAAGAGAGGGCATCCACTCTCATAATGGTGACTTCCCTCTGTGGAAATGGACAGACCCAGCAGCAGGATAGCAGTGAGGACGTGGTGGGATTAACAGCATCATGTTCAACTGAATCGCATTGCCCTCGAAAGATGCTCCATCCAACAACAACCGAGTAACATTCTTCTCCAGTTTACCTGACATATTCACCAAGATAGACTCCTTTTCAGGCCAGAAAACACACGAAGCGAAATTCAAAGAATCCAAGTCATAATGTCTCATCTCAGACTATGCTGGAATTAAACTAGAAATCAGTAACAGAGACGTCACTGTCTTTAATTCTGCAGGCTCTTCTTGAGTGCCAGCTACATGACAGGCTCCAAAGGGCAAGAGCTGTGACGTCGATGCACCCCATGCTGTCTATCAGCACATGTATAGTAAGCAAGTGAGGGTCTAGTGAACAGCACACCCTACCTGAAGTCGATCTATGATGAGGGTGGGGCCCCAACCGTGATCCATATTCCAAAAATGGTCTGAGATCTGGATGTTTCTCTGGAACTTTGAGGAAGTGGCCCTTATCGGCATCCAACTTTGCCATTTTTATTTTATTTTTACATTTTTGCCTATTTGTCTTGTACTGCACTGGGAGTTCCTTTTCTGTGTTATTTTCTTTGTCTTGCGTGGGGGATTCATGAAGGATTCTCCATGGAGTGGAGACAGCTACCATTCCCAGCTGAGTTCCTCCCACCTTCCCAAACATTTTCCCAGTGAATTCTCCAAGAGCGTGTTGAGGTTGGTGCTATGTTTTTCCATTTGATAGCCAAGAAAAGGGAAACACAAATAGGTTAATCAACCCCAAACCACCAGCTAAAGTGATGGCTGTCGGAGCCGGTTTCTGAATCCACATCCATGTCTGGATCCACAGCTATGCTCTTAGCCACCACTTGCCCCATGACATGAACCTAAGATGATTTCATACTGCTGCGTTTTTAAAAATTATTTTTATTTTTACAAATGAAAATAAACTCACATGTAAAGGTTCCACATTCCTCACATATGTCAACAGACCCTGCCCTCCACCAAATCACCAAGTGTTCTTCACTACTGTCCAGTGGGTTCTGCCACCATTTTCCCCCCACCCCCCACCCTCCCGTCCCATTCCCTGTTGGTCACCTCAGTTTTGTTGCAAGTGTCCAAGGGTTGGTTTTCAATACTGCTGTCTTAGTGCCTTTTGCGGGAGAGGGCTGCAATCCTTCCTCTGCCTGTTTCCCTGGGACCAGGGCAGTTGTGATGTTCAAATGTAAATGAACGAAGATGAGGTATTGAAAAACTCGTCACTGTCTAGCAAAAGCTGTGTTCACATGGCCATTGTCTTATTCATCTCAGCCTCCTGATTCTCTGTCTAGATCCCTGAAAATTTCAGTAGTAGTACTTGTTTGTACTGAGAAAATGATGCGTTAAGGAGAAAATGCACAGTCATGGAGAGTTTGCAAGGCTGGGATTATATTTATGAAATTTTTAAAAAGTAAATGCCCAATCTACCTTTGCTAGTGAACAGCTTCCCACAGGACTCCAAGGGCCCTGGGCGGACTTGGCCACGGCACTGCCAGGCTCGGTGCCCACACAGCTTGGTTGAGTGCTCGGGTGAGTGCACCCGGCTCTCTGCACAAAAGCACATTCTGCAAAGCTGCCTTTTGTATCAGTTGGAAATGTAACTTTCAGAGAATAAGTCCTTTTGGTGTGTACCAACTCAGAATGCAGAATAGCTTAGCCGAAAATGGCATGGTGAGAAGGAAAATGCTTCTTAGATGTTCTCAGCAGAGACCTCTAAAGCTGAACTGGAGGTTGTCTGCTTTCTTCTCCGGTTGTTGTGCTCCCTTTAAAAAGGAGGGAAAGGAAAGATCCCCCAAAGCAGAAGTCCCCGACATTGCCAATCGTTTGCCTCCTGTGTAGCTGGTTTTATTGTCTCACATGGGCTGGGCTGACGGAAGATGGAGCTTCCATCTCCATCACTCTCACTGGCGGGCCCCGCCCCAAACCGCCAGGAAAGGGTAGGGCAGGAGAGGATTGGGAGGCTCCCCAAGCTTGGCTCCCACAGGGCCAAGGGCACCTGAGAAGATGGGTCAACAGATGCTCCGCAGATAAAGATGGCACCTGTGCTCACTTCTGCTTTCTAGGCTGTCTGGTCAAGAATGAGGTTTGATTTTTAAAGCGACTCCATCCATCTCAGACTAACTTTTGTTCAAATATAGCTACAGTAAGTTAATTTAGAAAGAGTCCATGTAAAAATGATAGATAAAATACAAACCCCGCTTTTTATCAGATTCAACAAATGTGTATTTCAGTTAATGTTCAGAGCAGAGAAAAAGGAAAGAATTTTAAACATTGCACATTTTTGATGTGTACACGAAAGTAATTGATAATCTTTATTGTACTTGTGTCGTCCACAATCATTATTAAATAAAGTCACCGGTGAACTAGCAGTTAGTTCCTCACAGGAAATGCCTGCACGCACGCTTGAGTGGGCACATCCTTAGGAGCGTGTCTTGCTGGCAAACTTAGCTGAGCTCAGTTGGATTGACAGAGATTCTATTCTCAGCGTAAGGTGAGTGACCAAGGACACAAGCTAGGGCTCCTGCCCGGCGGGACTTCCCTTGTGCAGGCACTCAACCAAGGCCGAGTGAAAGTGGTGGCTGGGGACTGGATGGTCCTTTCTGAAACGTGTTTGGAGAACCATTGTCACAGAGTCCAGGCTCCACCCCCAGGCAGGGTCACAGCACAGGACTGCGCTGCTAATCCTCAGAGCCACCCTCATTGAATCCATCGTTGCCGAGCAGATGCCTCTCAGAAGGGACTTGCAGTGACTTTCTGAGTAACAATGCCCAAGCAACACTGTTATTCCAGAGCAGCTAATCCTGCTCCCAGGCTGAGAGAGCAGAATCTTCTCGATGGGAAGAAAGGAAAGGATGGGATTATGGAAGTGTGTGTGGCCTGTGTTCCCAGGTGTATCGTGAAGGGCTTTCAAGATCATTCAGAATCTGGTCGCTGCATGTCTCCTCGGGGCAATGGAATTGACTTACAAGGTCTCTGAGTGACATCATGCTGACAGGAATGAAAAAAGAGTCCAGCTAATTTAGCCTCCTTCAGGATACTCATTTTTAAATTTATCTAAAATCAAGCAAGTGGGGCTGTGCTTTCAAAATTCATGTTCAAGTCTTTATCAGTAGTTCCAAAAATAGTAGTTAAATTTACATTTAGATTTGTATCTCTTGTGGTTGAGAACTTGTGAGACCTGTAGCAACTTTCAAATATGCAACACAGTATTTTTAACTGAAGCCACCATGCTGTACATGACATCTCCAGGACTCATAACTGGACTTTCGTTAACTTCTGACCTTCCCTCCCCTGCCCCAACCCTGGCAGCCACTAATCTGTTCTTTGTATCTATGAGTTTGTTTCTCTTCTAAAGATAAGCTAGCTCATATAGTATTTGTCTTTCTCTTTTTGATTTATGTCACTTAGTATGATGCCCTCAAGTTCTATCCATGATGTTGCGAATGACAAGATTTTATTGTTTCTTCATGGCTGAATAATATCCCTTTGAAGACATACATACATACCTGTCATCTCTATCTACCTACCTCTTATGTATATATGTATTTGTCTATATGTATGTCTGTATATCTCAATTTCTGTATCCATTCCTCTATCAACGGATACTTAAGTTGTTTCCATACTTTGACTATTATAAACACGGGTATGCATATTATTTCTAGTTGATGTTGTCATTTTCTTCAGCTCAATACCTGGGAGTGGAATTGCTGGATCGAATGGTGGCTCTATTTTTATATTTCATGGAACCTCCACACTTTTCCACATGACAGCACCCATTTACACTCGCATCGACTGTGCACAAGTGAATTTTTCTCTACATTCTCAATAGCACTTATTTCTTATCTTTTTGATAATAGCCATTCTAATAGATATGAGGTGACTTCTCATTGTGGACTTGATTCACATTTTTCTGATAATTAGCGATGCTGAGCATGTTTTCATGTGCCTGTTGGCCATTTGTGTGTCTTCTTTGTAAACATACCCATTCAGATCCTCTGCACATTTTTTTAATCCAATTGAATTTTTTTACCATTAAGCTCTATAAGTTCTTTATATATGTTGGATGCTACTGCTTTATCAGATACGTGATTTGCCAATATTTTCTCCCATTTGGGCTGCTTTTCATTGGCTGTCTTTTCACTTTGTTGATGGTTTCCTTTGCTGTGCAGAAGCTTTTAAAATGTTCTGATGATAAAATGAATTCATAGAATTTGCTGTGCATAAATCTAGGAAAATGAATGAAACATTTTTTATCAAGTTCAGAAAATATTTGGCAATATGTATGTACTTGTGCTGTATCGATACATAACCGCCTCCTTCATGGATAAATGTTACATTCTGGAACCTGCCATCAGCTATGGAAACTATTACTTTGTGCTTTTGCTTTTTTGTTCGGTCTTTGATCTTAACAACATGGTCCTCTCTTCATGGAGGCATTAATCTCATAAAATAGCAAGGACACCCAGGACAGACAAGTCCGACTCTCAAATTCCTGTCTTTCTAAAGTTGAGACCAAACTGGTGTCTTACCTTATAAAACACTAAGAATCCATTCTGCACTTCAGACATTTTAATCTTTTATTGAAATTATACTGGTTCTGAACATTATGTCACTTGCAGCTGTAGAGCATTGTAATTCAACATCTGCACGGAACACACTGTTTTCCAGCCTTTCGATGACCATCAAACACCAACACCACAGTCGTGTATGCTTCTCTTCTTTCTCACTGCTTCATTCAGTGTCATGAATTTAAATCATTTACTTTTATGTAATTCACACTCTTTGCTACATAACCAAATACAGTGCTTAGTTTGGCTGACTTATTTTTGAAGCAAATCTTTCTCAACAGAGGCAGCAATGCATTCTTTGACATTCTGACAGAGTCTGTTAACTGGGGTGATTGCTCTGGACGGTCTGCCATTGCATCTGCACTGTCTGGAGACTCCTACCCAGAACTTGAACTCCAAGCACCATCAGTTGATAATCCAGCTCTTCTTACTTTAGACGTTTGAGAGCTAGTTGGGTCTTTTGGAAACGAGCGCCATCATGTTCAAATGGCGCACATGCTGAGAGAGGGCCTCGTCCTGGGGTCCTCACATGTCCCATTACAGAGAAACACTGCTTCATTGGGCCTGTGGGTTGGTCTTTCATACTGCCAGCCTGACCTGTGAGTCAGTGGCATGAAAGTGACACGGGAGGTACCTTTTTTTGCTACAGAGTCACCCACCATTTCCAACAAGCCCTCTGATGCACATTTTCAGACTGTCTCCTCAACTGCATGTCTCTGTTAGTGACCCACAATGCTAGAAACCCAGAAAAGCACAAATGCATAAAATGTCAAACCTTTGCTTCTGTGACTTTCTAATGCTTTGATTTCAAAGAATGCTCTTGGTTTTGAGCTTTTTATTCTTCAATCTTTTGTAAGCAAATGCTGTCCAAGAGGTTTGGAAGGTACCACTCTTGAGAATCTCTGCCAATAAGCAGTTTGGGTGGAGTGTGCCGCCCTCATGCCACCAGACCTAGCCCGGAGGACGGGCACGCCCGTGAACCAGCCCCACCGCCGGCTGCTGCTTCCTGGGCTCAGCCGCTGCCTGTCCTGATCCCTCCCATGATGCCTGCCCTTTCCCGAGTCAGACAATCAAACGTCCTGGACATTTTCTACGACTTGTAAATTAGAATTAAAAAGAAGTAATGCATTTTTTTCTTTCTAATTTTTGCTAATAATGCTAAGCTATAGAAATTAAAGACAGTTGATTAAAAATTGAACTGGTTGAAAAAATGACAAATTATAAAATTAACTTGGGGTTTGTGTTCTCTTCCCACCTTGTCTGACATGGCTTCCCCATCTGGCCTCCTAATTGACTAACGTCCACCTCTCTGAGCAAGGAGAGGTGGTGGGCAAGAAGGCTGTTTCTCTAGTCATTGTTGTGTAAAATCCCTTTGTAGCCTAATTCCTGGAAAAAATTAGGGAGCTGGCGCTTATGGCTGCTGTTTGACAACTGGTGTCTTTGCTAATGGGGATGGTGGTGTCTAATTGTGTCCTGGGGGAGTAAGAATGAGATCGTCTGCATCCAACCTGTCAGATCGGCGATTATTGGATTATATTTAATTGGATGTGAGGCATCAAAAGAAGTGTTGACTCCAGGTCAACAAATATATTTCATACACTTACAGAGTGAAGGGCCTTGCACTAGAGGTGGTGGGACTCCTGGTGCACCAGCCAGTCCTGTCCTCCTTGCGCTGACGCTTGGCGACGAGGGTGACTCAGCTAGAAGCTCTGTGACTGCTGCAGAGTAATGGAGAGTCCAGGGCTCGTGCTGTGCACAGTGACAGTTTCTGTTTGACTCCTGAACCTGCAACCTTGCAGACTGGGGTGTCTCATGGTGTCCACATGTTGTCCACAGTCTTAGCCAGCTGTGAGCTGGGTCATCTTCTTCTCAGACAGTCACTTGTGGGGTGACAGGTTGGTGCCTGGGTGGAGGCCTGGGACCCAGTTCCCGCCCTGTGACTTTTCCCTCTTTGTGGTACTGTGACTGGGGGCCAGTGTGGTGTCCTAAGAGATCAAGGCAGGAACACCTGGGAGGTTAGAGACCTCACTTCAGAGTCCCTGCCTGCTCCTCCCCTGTTCTGTACGGATACGTTACAAAGGCCTGCAATTTAGAGAAGGGACAGACCCAGTCATACGTGTGTGGCAGGATCCTCGAAGACCACGTTATCGATGGACGTGTTATCATAACCGTCTTGAGAAAACTGCCATACAGGTGTTCAGTTGCTCCTTCTTTCATCTGTTCAATAGTTTCCTAGTATTTGCTTGTCAGGTCCTGCTGTAGCTTCAGAAGGAAGTCTGGAATGGGTCTCTGCCCTGTAGGAAGACAGCTGACTTCCTGCAGTGACATGCTGGAGGTGCTGGGAGAAGTGAGCAGGATGGTTACAGTGTGGGCAGAAGGGGCTCGCTTCCTTGGGGGGAGGCAGCTCCAGAAAGGGGTGTGGGCACCTTCATCCCAGCGTGACCCATCTTTGTGTTCATGAGGGGCCTCCGGCCTTGTCTCGGTTGCGTAAGCTCATCACTAATTACACAGCAGCTCCAAGACATCATTGTTCTGCTGGGTCCATGTGCACCTATGTCACAGATGCGAGAGGTGTGACGCACGGGCTCCTCAGCACGGGGAAGATGGTCCCCACTCATTTGTTGTCACTGTATTCACCACACTGTCAAACCAACAGAAACGCTTCACTTAAGAGTGCCCTTGATGAGATGCCAAAATGGTCAGTGTATTAAGTCTCGTCCTGCGCACCCCTGTTGGAGTCTGTGAGATGAATGGGGCCCCAGAAAGCACATCTGCACACCGACTGGTTTATCTACAGGCTGATGGCCGCTGTTTCCTTCCAGCATTTTAGCACCCTTTTATGGAGAGAATAATGGCAGGCTAATAGGGTGACCCCAAAGTGGGTACTAGGGAGACGTTGTTTTGATAGCAGATAGGAACATCTTTTCATGTGCCCATTGGTCATCTGTTTAATGTCTTTGGAAAATGCTTCTCCAATTCTTCTTCCCAGTTTTTGATGGCCTGTTTTTCTGTTGTTGAGCTTTGTGAGTTATTTGTACATTTTGAATATGAAATCCTTGTCTGAAATATGAAATGTGGACTATCTTCTCCCAGTTAATAGGTTTTCTTTTTTCTTTTCTTTTTTTTTTTTTTTTGATGATGTATGTTTTGGCTGTGCAGGAGTTTTTAGCCTGATATAGTCCCAGTTGTTTATTTTCATTTCTGTTTCCCTTGATGCTGGATTTGAGTCCCCAAAGGCCTCTCCAAGGTTAATGTCATAGAAATATGTTGTCTTCCAAGAATTTTATGGTTTCTGGTTTTATGTCCAGTCTCTAGTCCATTTTGAGTTAATTTTTGTGAATGGTGTTAGTGGTCTAGCTGCATTCTTTTGCATCTGACTGTCCAGTGACTGCAACATCATTTATAGAAGAGATTTTCCTTTCTCCATCATATGCTTTTGGCTGCTTCTTCATAGATTAACTGACTGTATGTGAGTGGGTCAGTTTCTGGTGATTCAGTTCTGTTGCACTGATCTGTGCTTGTTTTTATTCCAGTACCATACTGTTTTGATCACTATTGCTTTGTAGGATAGTTCAATGTCTTGGAATGTAATCCCTCCAGATTCATTCTTTTTACTCATAATTACTTTGGCTATTCAGGGTCTTTTGTTGTACCATACAAATATTAAAAGTTTGCTCTATTTCCTTGAAATAAACCTGTGGGATTTTAATAGAGATTGCATTAAATCTTTATATTGCTGTCGGTAAAATTATCATTTTAATGATGTTGATTCTTCCCAACCATGACTCCATGAACAGGGCATGTTTTTCCATCTCTTTGTATCCTGCTCTATTTCTTTTAAGAAGGAGCAGTAGTTTTCATTATACAGGTCTTTCACTTCCTTTGTTCAGTATATTCCAAGATATTTGATTCCTTTTTACTTCTATTTTAAATGATGTAGTTTTCTTTTATTTCATTTTCTTTTAGAATGTTTGTGTACAAAAATGTACAAAATGCAACTACATCAAACTGAAAAACTCCTCTTAGTAGCCTCTCATTTTACTGTATTTGTTGTTAGTTCTAGGAGTTTCTTGACAGAGTTTTTAGGGTTTTAATATATCTAATCACATCATCTGCAAATAATGATAGTTTTATTTCCTTTTTTCCAACTGGATTCCTTTCTTTTCTTTTTTCTTGCCTAATTGCTGGATTAGACATGCAATACAATGTCAAATAGCAGTGGTGAGAGTGGACAGCCTTGCCTTATTCCTGACCTTAGAGATAATACTTTCAGTGTTTCACCATTGACAATGAAGTTCATTGTGAGTTTATCATATGTGACTTTAATTATGTTGAGGTATGTACTGTCTATTCCCATTTTATGCAGGGTTTTTTTCATAAATGGCTTTTAGATCTTGTCAAAATCTTTCTCTGGGTTTATCGATAAGATCCTGTGGTTTTTCTCCTTGCTCTTGTCGATATGGAATATGACATTAATAGATTAACATATATTGAACCATCCTTGAATTCCTGGGGTAAATCCCACTTGGCCATGATGTACATTACATGTACATGATGTACAGCTTTTTGATGTATTCTTGGATTCAGTTTGCTAATATTTTTGAGAATATTTGCATCTATGTTCATCAGAGATATTGGTCTGTAATTTTATTTCTTGGTGACATCTCTATCAACTTTTGGTATCAGTGTGACGTTAGCCTTCTAGAAAGTGTTTGGAGATGTTTCCCGTTCTTTAATATTTTGGAAGAGTTTGAGAAGAATAGTTAGTAATTCTTCTCTGAAAGTTTTGTAAAACTTCTTAGAAAAGCTATTTGGTCCAATGCTTTTATTTTTATGTAGACGTTTTTATTACCTCCTCAATTTATTGCTTGTGATCTGTTCAGGTATTCAATTCTTCCAGGTTCAGTCTTGGTAGACTGTGTATTTCTAAAAATCTGTCCATGTCCTCAGGGTTGTCCATTTTGGTGGTATAGAGCTGTTCATAGTCATTCCTTATGATGTTTTGTATTTCTGTGGTATCTGTTGTAACTTCTCCCCCTTCATTTCTGATTCTAGTTATGAGAGTTTTCTCTCCTTTTTTGTGAATCTAGTCAATTGCCTGTTAATTTTATTTTTTCAAAGAACCAACTTTTGGTTTCATTGATCTCCTGTATTGTCTTTTTTGTTTTCTATTTTGTATATTTCTTTTCAAATTTTTATTATTTCCTTCTACTGATATTTTTCTTTCTCTAGTTGTTTTAAGTGTAGGGTTAGATTGTTTATTTGCAAATTTTCTTTTTTCTTCAGGTGGGGTTGGATTGAAATGAACTTCCCCTTAGTACTTCTTTTGCTATATCACAGAGATTCTGGTAACTTGTATCTTCACTCTCATTTTTCACTAAGTATTTTTTTAAGTTCCTCTTTGATTTCCTCTTTTACCAGAGTCATGCAGAAGCATATTGTTTAGTCTTCAATTAATTTGTGGTTTTCCAGTTTTCTTTTTGTGGTTGATTTCTAGTTTCAAGCCATCGTGGTCAGAGAAGATATTTGGTATGATTTCAGTTCTTGTAAATTTGCTGAGACATGTTTTGTGTCTCAGCATACGATCTATCCTTGAGAATGTCCATGTGTACTTGAATAAAAAGTGACACCTGCAGTTGTTGGATGAAGTGTTTGGTTTATGTGTTTTAGACCTATCAGTTCCAAATGGTCGTTTAAAGCTGCTGTTTCCCCTTTTAATTTTCTACCTGGTTAATCTGTCCACTGTTGTAAGTGGGGTGTTGAAGTCTTCTACTATGATTTTTTTGCTGTCAATGTCTCTCATCAGTGCTAATAATACTTGTTTAATATATTTTGATGCTCTGTCATTGGTGCATGTATGTTACTAAGCATTATGTCTTCTTGCTGATTGACCTTTTAATCATTATGTAATGTGCCTATCTGTCTTTTGTTACACTTTTTAGTCGAGAGTAAGTTGTTCCTGCTTTTTTGTGGTTGCCAGTCAACAATAAAATTGGCTTCTAACCACTGACTTTGAGCCTTTATCTTTTGAAAGAAGGTGAGTTTTCTAAATGTAGCAGATGATTGGGTTATGCTTTTTAATCCATTTGTTCACTTATGTGTCATTTGGTGAGTTCAGTCCATTAACATTTAGGATATTATTGATATGTAGCTGTTTATTGCCATTTTGTAATTTGTATTCTGTGTGTTGTTCCAGACAGTGCTTTTGTTCTTCTCTTTCTCTTCTTAGGTGGGTCGGGTGTAGTTATGTTTTGATTGGTTTCCCTTTTTGTTTTCTTCTTGGAAATGTGTTTTGAGGTTACCCTGAGGTTAGCATTAGGAATTATATGTTTATTTTCTATTTCTATTTGAAAGAAGATTAGTCTTATACTCATTCTAACTATCCATATTTTTATTCCCCTCTCCTCCACCCCCCAACTTTTTATATTTTGTTGTCTTACTTTTTTTAAGTGGGCCTTGATGCATTCTTCAGGTTAGGGAAATTCTCAGCTATTAGTTCTTCAAATACAGTTTTTTACCCTTTTTCTCCCTCTTCTTCTGGAACCCCTATAATGCAAATGTTGTTCCTTTTGATTGTATCCCATAAGTCACAAATGCTTTCTTCATTCCTTTTCATTATTTTTTCCTTTGCTGATTTGCTTGATTGCATTTCTCTGCCCTATCTTATAGCTCACTGATTCTATTAGAAGCTTTATCCATCCATCCTATTCTTGAGTCCCTCCATTGAGTTCTTTAGTTCAGGTATCATGTTCTTCATTTCTTTGATAGCTTGCTTCATTTCTTCTCATTCTTGTGGTTCTCTTCCTTTCCTCTATTGTTTCCTTGATTTTAATGAGTATTTTTTAAATCACTGTTGCCCTAAATTTATCCTCAGGTATTGAAATTTTCTCCTGAAGTTTTAATTGAATCCATCAGTTCATATATACTTCACTGTGTCTTTGCTCTGTTTGGCATTTTGTTTATATTTTTGTGGGTTCTGTTTCCCTGCAGTAATGCATTGTATAGGGTATCAGCTTGCACCAGAGAAGCCTGGATCTTGGTTTAAATACTGGAAATTCTTGAGTTTTTTGGCATCATCATTTGTTGCATTTGTTCTTAGGTGGACCCTATATTGGCGTCTGAGAGTTTAGCACATTGGATTGGAGTTTTTGTGGGGGAATCAAAGCCTTTTCCCAGCGTCCCAGGACTGAACAGTAACAACCACCTTGTCATTGGCACATAATCAGCAATGGGGTTGTAGTTACATCTCCACCCACACAGTGGTGCTGGTGGGTAGCATTGAAGAGTCTCCCTTCTGGGAGACTCTTTTCTTCCTTTAAGCTTGGGGGTAGGATTTTCCGTGGTCAGTGCATTGGGGGCAGGGGCATGTAGGGCTAGGGCATTCACCTAGCTGCCTTCTGGTTATGGCAGTGTCCTGTGCAATTTTCCTTTGGAGGATCCCACTAGGTTGTTGGTACTTCCAGACTGAGCCAAGACCCTCTCATCCAGCTCCATTCCTGGCCCCCCTGGGAAGGCTCTCTGCTGCTTTCAGAGCGAATCTGGGAGGCCCAGTTCTTCCAGTAGTTCTACCTCTGCTGTCATGGCCCAAATTTGCTGTATAGCTCTGAACCCTGATGTTTTCACCTACCCTCTTTGGTCATGATTGCTGCTGCGTTTCTGTAGCCTCTGCTTTTCCTCAGTGTTTGTATCTGGAGAATCAGTGAATTCCTAGTGGTTCTGTAGGGAGGATCTGAATCCACTCCTCCCAGGTCGCCATCTTGACCGAGTTCCCCCAAGATTCCATGAAACGATTTCTTATCGTGCTTGACCTAGCACTGGGCACAGTGCAGCACTCTTAAGTGTAGACTGTTTTAACTGAGGCCCTTGGCTCTGTTTTCATGAAAGTCTGGAGGACTTAAAAAAAATAGATCTTCAGGGTGAGGATGGGCAACCGCCTGGGGCACTGCTGCCATCTGGGCTCTCTGGCCTGTGGATACCCCTGAGTCCCACAACTCCTTCTGCATCCCCAGTGGCCCATGGCACCCAGTGCTCCTTCTGCGAGACAATTCTGGGTACACCTGGGTACACACACATCAGGCAAGTGTGTGCAGACATGGCACCAGACGTTTAGCTTATACGATGGGAAAGCAAAGTCCACAGATTGCTGGGAGGTTAGGGACCAGGTAATGAATCCATGCCCTTTGATCGATCACTGATTGTCTAGTGATTTCACTTGCTCTGCTAGAATTTAACCAGAGCAGTAAGAGCCCAGTGGTGGAAATAACAGCATGTGTAAATTCTTCAGCAAAGTGCAGCCCCATACACTTATTAGATTTAAAAAATATATAATCATTTTATCATTTCTTTGTTTACATTATTGTATTTTAGGGTATTAAAATCTCACCCCAGTCTATGAGCATCACACCACACCCACCAGCAGAGTTCTAATGGTCTTCATCACCAACGTGTTCCTCCTTCCTTCTCTTGTTCCCTTCTCAACCCCCTGGGAGCCACTGTTTTTTGTCCTTTCAATTTTGTTGTGGTTTGTTTGTTTTGTTTCTTTATATTCTGCGTATGAGTGAAAGTACCCTGTCTTTCTTTTTCTTTCCGGTTGATTTTGCTTAACACAATCCCTTCCAGTTCCTTCCAGGTTGTTGCAAAGGGGACAATTCACTCATTAGACTTGACAAAGGTGTGGAATTGTCCAGGGGACACAGCACGGCCGGTCAGTGGTGAGCGAGTCTTGATCAAGCACACAGCCAAGCGTCTCCGTCTGGCCTAGGGCTTGGGCCAGGCCCCTGCCCACCTGTCTCCCTTCCTGCCCCGGTCACACTGTGGCTTCTTGGCATATTCTCATGGGACCAGGTCCTAACAGACGTCGTCTCTGAGTCAGGGCCATGGGGGTGAGTGAATGAAGAGGAGGTCAGGGCTGCCCATTAGGCTGATGTGTCGTCTGAAAACCCACTTGGTGCTGGATGGGATGGCTGTGTGGCTCCTGCTGTTGAGATAGCAGGTCACGTGGTAAGCACGCTGCTGGAGATAGGGAGGCACCCAACCAGGCACCTCAGCTTTCTTGTTCCAACACCTTGGCGTACCTGCTGCAGCCACGACCGACCAGGGAGCAGGGCTCCTGATATCTGTGAAGAATTTAAAATAGTAAATTCCTTCCCCACATAGCTTGTCACTCCTCTTTGCTGTTGGGTGGCCTAGACTGTCTCACTGACTTGGGGATGGAGGCAGGCAGCCTGGGCCATGGCCCGTCCAGTGTCCCAGCGTGCTTGCTCTCAGAGCCCAGTGAGCACAGCTCCCAGCCTGGCCTCCAGGCAGCTGTCTTCATGGAAAAGAATGACTGTGCTCATGGCACAGCCGGAAATGACTTCTTTCTCTCCACCCTCTCTCTCAATCTGTCCTCTTTCAAGTGAGGGGAGACAGAAAAAGAAAGACCGCAGTCTTTCCCTAGTCTCTACAGGCTGCATTTACCATGTGATTATTTTTTCTCAACTAGGAAGAAGTTCACTTATCAACTGAGTCACTCATTTCTTCAATTAACTACTCCCCCGCTTTCATATTTTAATCATCACTACCCACTTAGCAGTAAGTACCGCCTGTTGTTTTAGAATCTGTTTCCTGAAGACATCACACCCTTTCCCCTGAAATTTTAAAACAGTTGGATCTCACTGAACTTTCTCAAGACAGAACACCCAGAGGTTACTCAGAGAACCTTACGGCCAGCAGACAGGCTGAGATGAGGGCGCCTGTAAGAGTTAGGTGAGCGTTAAAAATTGACTCCCTCTCTCTCTTCGTGGTCCCCCTCACCTGTGGGTGTAACCAAGCTGAGCAAAACGTCATTTTTACAAAGCTCTTTTGGGGTTTCTTAGGTGCCCCTAGCTGAGACTCCTGGTCCTGCTGGACCCAGGAAGGACAGCCACAGGGGAGTCACACTGGGCAAGTCGGGTTGGGGTCCTGGAATGTTCTGAAGAGTGATGTCTGGAGCTGGGTCTTGAAAACAATCTCACAGCGACATCCGCCATGTTGATCATGTGCTGCGTGAACATTTCTATGCACCGTCACATTTAATTTTCACTAAAATCCCAGTGAAAGGTGGATGTGTGCACAGACAAGGGAAATAGTGCCCAGAGACGCCAAGCATTTTACCTAAAGTCACACAGCAAGGGTGCAGTGGAGCTGGCATGGAGCCATGGAGTCAGCATGACTGGGGTGGGCTGCCATGAGTGTCTGACGAGTGGGCGGGAGGCAGCAGGGCTCACGGGGTGTGGAACAGCCAGAGAACATTCTCCACTGCTCAGGCTTTGTAGGATATGGATAGGTGGGCTCAGAAGTCCTCAGAGTCAATTATATTATCACCATTAGGTGGAAATAGGCTTTCTGCCTTGAAGAGGGTGAAGGGCCGTTTCTTCTGTCGTCATGAGTAGACCTGCGGCAGTGCCATCTACCTCAGCTTGTCCTTCTGGTTCCATAGTCAGAACTCACAACCACGGTGACTCCTGGGTGGAGATCAGAGGGTCCCTGGGGTCTGTTCCTTGTCTGACCCCCTCACGTGGAGGCTGCATATTCAAGGGAAGGAAGCAGAGCATGTGTGGAGCAGTGGTTCTCAGCTGAACAACTGTACACAGCCCTGGGCACATGGCCACACATGGAGATGGTTCCACTGTCACACCCGAGAGGTGCTGCCAGCATCAGCGGGTCGAGGCCCGAGAAACCCATGTGTGTCTGACACTACACTGGCCTCTATAGGAACACCACCTAGGCACTGAGGCTCAGATGCCCGGGTGAAAAGGTCGGGGCAGGGGTCGTCTGCATTGGAATCCAGCTCCACACTTAGCTGTGTGAGCTTGGCCGAGGTGCCTAACCTCTCTGTGCCGCATCTGCATATGGGAATAAGGACAATCCCTAGCTGAAAGGGCTGCTCCGAGATGTGGATGTGCCACATATTTGAAGCGCTGGAACAGCTGTGAGCTTGGCGGGCATCTGAGGCGGTGGGGGGCACTCTGAATGCCTGTCTGCTGTGAGACCCCATCTCCCGACCAGTGCGGGACTTCAGGCAGGCGCAGGATCCTGACTCAATTCTTGATCAGTCAGATGTAACAGTAAACATATCCCCTGGGAAGACAAATCACGTAGGCAAGGTGCTTAGAACGAGAACTCACAGCTCACCAGAGCTGTGTGAGTACCAATTGTGACGCCTGCTGTTACCATCATTATGCATTCACTTGGCAAACGTGTTGCTCCTCCTCCTTCAGAGGTGATTACACAGCAGGTCACGGGCAAGCCCTCCACTGGTGAAGGAGGGACCGTCCTGGCAAGACCATCATAGCACTGGCTTCGTGGCCCTGTGTACTAGGCGCTGGGAAGCTGTGGAGCCGGGAAATGATTGCTTTGAAGGCGCTGTGACCCACAGCATCACTTAGCAATGACACAGCATCAATTCTGCATTTGAAAGACGCACCGACAGCTGCTCAGTGAGACTCAATGGGTCAGGGCATCTGAGCCCAGTGTGGCTGACACTAGGACGGGACTTTGATTTGTTATAACGATGGGAAGAGGTGCTGCCTTAAAAAGCACTGTGTAGTCATGATGATGCTCCAGTTCAGCTTACCATGGTGACAGTGGGGCCTTCTGTAAAGCTTTTTATTTTTAAATTTTGAGATGTAAAAGAAAAGGGAAGTTTGAGAGCTGAGAACTCTAGGAGGAGACAAAACCACTGTTGGAAAGTGAGCCCAGTTAAGACAACGTGTTTCTCAAATAACTTGCACAGTTGCATGTTCTCTGAAACGGCCACGTTAATGAGATTCCTTTGATGGCTCATACTTGGAGGATAGAAGCCTGAGGCCCCATTGTGATGGAGAACCAGGCCTGGGCTTGAAAAGGTGCAAGCCCGTCTACCTGGGGGACAGGTGCACTCACCACCATGACCATTTCCTCGTAATCAAGAGCTCAGTGAGACCCAAATGAGTAAAAGTAGCAAATTGCTGGGGCACTTTTCCTACCCGGGTCTGACCTTCTTGATTCATTTGCAGAAGTAATTGCCTCTGGAAATTGCTGGGCTTTTATCCGCAGAGCTATTAACATGCTGGATGAAATGAGGAGCCACAGACACGTTGTTAACGGAGTGGGAGCTGTTGTTTTACTCCACAGAGGTGGCTGAAAATAACCTGTCTCCACTGTAAGACGTGTGCTTGTGGGTGACATGTACCCCCTCAGCAGCACCAGTGTAGTTTGTGCTGTTTTCAGCAGGATGTTGAATGAGCTTTTGGGGGCCTTTCTTGTGATAAAATAATAAATGACGGGTGCGTGTCAAATATTCTCTGATCTGGAGGGCCCTTCCCGTGCCCAGGGCAGTGGCCGTCAGGGAGAGTGAGGGCAGACTGACGGGAAATTGGGAGCCAGCTGAGGCATTCCCGTGGACCCAGGATCTAGGCTGCTCACTGGGGGTCTGTGTCAGCGCTCCTCTCCTTGCTGCTCTGTCAGCAGGCTCTGGCGGCACCCACACCCTTGCTTCCTCCTCAGTGGGGTCGGGTCCCCTTCCTCTGGCACCCTTGTGGGGTGGCATGTCCTTGGCTGAGGGTCTCTGATATAAGATGGTGCTCACCAAACTTTAAGGAGCTTGGGGTCTCTGGAGAATTTGCACAGGCACATTCCTGGGCCTTTCTGCCCACTTCCCAGGCCCAGGTGGGGTGAGGCTTCTGTCTCCACTGTGTAGTGTTGTGATTTATGACAAGACGTCTATTTGGTCCGTGTCCCCATTTCTGGCACAGAGATCCTAAAGCCCTTGAACCTCCTGTCATGAGGGCAGTAAGGTCCATGAGGTGAGTTTGGAGGCACCTATGGATGGACTGGTCCCCGAGAGAACAAACCTGTGATCAGAGGTTGGTTTGTCAGCCCCACTTCCCCCAGACCTCCTGGGAGAGTGAGGGGCTGGGGATTGAGTCCAGTCACATTGATGCTGTTGGTTAGTGGTGTCATAAAATCACCACGGAGACCCAGAGGGCAGGCCCAGAGTGCATCCTGGTGAAAACGAGGAGGTTTGGGAGCAAGGTCCCTTGACAGGCCTAGTTATCAGGGCTTCTGAGCGCTGGCTGGGGAAGCAGAGGCTGCATGGGCCCTGGGCCGACCCTTAGCTCCACAGGATAGTCCTCAGTACAGGGCGTCACCCTATGTGTCTATTTGTGTGACTGTTGGTGTGTGTCCTTTAGCATCCAAGTGATCTAATGAATAACTGGGTTTCCTAATATCTGTGCCCCATTCTAGCAAGTTCATGGAACCAGGGGCATCATGCGAACCTCTAATTTATAACCAGTTGGTGTGAAGCACAGGTGGCTAGACCTGCTATTGGCATATAAAGTGAGGACAGTCTATGGGACTGAGTCCCTGTCTGTGGGGTCCAGTGTTCAGAACACTCATTTTGTATAACTAAACCTGAGTAACCTACCCCTTTGGGTGGTGTCTTCAATAGTGTGCCCAGAGCGTGTCTGAGTGTCCACTGAACTCAGGGGACAGCACCCTGAAGCCATTGTTCCTGTGTTCCACCAAGTCTTCTCTCTAAGGAAGAGCTGCTGCCCAGAGCCCTGCAGGCAGGCCCAGCACCTGGGTCATTGGAGAGAGGCCAACACAGGTGGATCGACCCCACCAGTACTGAGGGTGACATCTGTCGTGTCCACAGAACCTGGGGAGCATGGACTGTCCCCTCCCTTTCATAAATGGGAGACAGAGGCCCTGAAGCCTTGAATGAGTGGCAGGGCCAGTAGCCCAGAGTCATGGCCCCTTCACCTCAGGGCCCAGGTGATGTTCACAATGCTGCGTCCTAGCCCATCACAGCCCCGAGTGTGCCCTTAATGTGTGTTCGGGAAGCTTCCTGCAGTTAAGACAGTGCGGGAGGCTTCTGGCAGCTTGAGAGATGGCCCTTAACCACTGCTTGTCCTTATTTTGATGACTTATTGAGCATTTATTAGGTACCAGGTACTGGGATGAGCATTGATATACGTTGTCCACTTATTAAAAAAGAAACCACCATAATTAACTCCATTATAGCTGGAGAAACTTCGAGGGTGTACTTATCCTGAGGTGGGTAGTGAACCAGGACTCCAAAATGTAGTTCCTTGTCCCCAAAGCACAGGCTCTGCCTCTGCGGTGTGGTTGCCTGTGTTCATGAACCTGGTAGTGGCCAGTGACCACCTTCTCTTCCCCCTGCCACCGCCCGTTCCTTCCCAGACCAGCAGATTCTGAGCTCTGGATCTCGAGTCACAGGAAATAAGAACTTAAGGGCTCCTTGCCAGTCCCCATGCCAATGCACACAGAGTCCTCATACCTATTGCCCGTCTCTCGTTCACAAAGTCATCGCAGCAGCGAAGATCAGGAGGACCTCATTCACACTGGATGTGCTGCCGCACTGAGCCCAGGAGAGGGAATCGAGTGACCTTATTCTCTGCCTGCTCCCCCACGCTCACACTGACCACAGTCCTTCCTAACCCTCACATGGCTTCATCCAACTTCCCTAGCAGTGTTTTAGCTGGTGTGTCAAAGTGCTTACTTTTATGGACCTTGGAGAGCTCTTTGAAGTGCTCTCTTTGCATGTGACTAGCCTGGTTTAAAGCACCTGTCTCCACCCTCATCCCTCATCACTGGAGCAGTGTCAGTCAAGGCCTCAGTGAGTCTCGCCTCACACCAGTGAGCGCGACCTGTGTCAAAAAGACAAGAAGAGGTAAGTGTGGGTGAGGGTGTGGAGAGACAGGGACCTCAGACACTGGGAGGGACTGCAGGTTGGTGCAGCCTCTTCGGAAAACAGTATGGAGGTTCCTCAGGAAACAAACACTGGAACTTTGGTACGATCCAGCAATCCCACCTCTAAGTATCTCTCTACAGAGTAAGAAAACTAAACTTGAAAAGCTAAGTGCACCTCCATGTCCATCGCGGCACCATTTACAGCAGCCAAGACATGGACCAACCTCAGTGCCCATCAGTGAGGAAGGTGCAGTGTAAGCACAAAGCATAGTACTCAGACACGTGCGTGCACACACACACATGTGACATCTTGTCATGCGCAATAACGTGGAGAGCACTGGAGGGTAGTTCATGGGGTGAGGTAAATCAGAAAGAGAGAGACAAAGATTGGATGATCTCACCTATAGCTGGAATGTGGAGACACAACACTGATGAGCCAATAGGATAAAATTAGAATAAACCTTTGGACACTGACAGCAGAGCTGAGTCACCAGAGGAGGGTGGGGTCATGTGGGAGAGTGGCTTGTCATTTTATTATTTGTTGTCTTCCTTTTTTGAGTCTTGTTTTGTTTAATTAAAACATTTGTTTAATTAAAACATAAGTAAGTCAACTCTCTCTGGATTCCAATATTTTCTTGTAATGATGAATTTGGGGTGCATTTATGCAATTAAAAGACAGGCTATCTTGGGTCACTGTCCTAAGATCCCCTGGGTGTTCTTGACCTTTTGACCTTTGACCCCAGGGCAGGTAACTGAGAGAAGACAGGGCTTAGAGTCTTGCTGTTCCAGCTCTGGATATATCGAAGCACCAGTTGGAGTTTGAACCCAGGGGTCTGTGACTCCAAAGACCCCATCTCTCCCTCCTGTCAAGAGATGGTCCCATGGGAGCAGAAGTCACTGGGTTGGCCTCTGGGGTTTGTTGGGTCACCCCTTCACCCAGAAAGCAGAACACCCTACTTCTGAGCTCATCTGCCTCCTCCAATGCTAATATCTTAGAAGCAGGGGTGTCTGCGGGGCTCTGCGCTCCGGAGCCCATGTCATATTGTGTGTGTGACCGTCCCCAAACCAGTGCAGCTGCCTGACTTCAGACTGTTTCCTGCTCAGATGGCTGGTTAGTGGGGATCACAAGACTGGTGGTTTTATTTTAAGGGAAATTCATATAGCAAGAGTCTTTTTCTTAAAAAAAAAAAAAAAAAAAAAAGAAAGAAAGAAAAGGAAAGGAAATGGTGTCATAAAATAAGCAGCAATAAGCCAGAATCTCTGATGTGTCCTCCAGGGAAAGCTCTGGTTAGTGCTCCTGAGATGGGGCAGGGCAGTGGGTGGGGGAGAGGGAGGGAGGGAGGGAGGGGGTGATGGAGAGGTGGTACAGTCTGTATTCAGAAAATGGACTTTTTATAAAAAGCAACTTTTCCCTTTAACCTGTTAACTCTGTAAAAAGATATTGGTACCTTATACAACCAACCTTACCATGAAGAACAAGACAACCGAATCTGGAATAAAATCCAACTTTCACCAGAAGGAAGCCCTCACAGCACATGTTTCTCAAAGTGCCCATCAGTCAGCATCCCTGGGGAACCTATTAGACACAAATTCTCGAGGGCCCCAAGACCTACCAAATCAGAGACTCTGGGGTCAAGGCCCCCGAACAGTGATTCTGGTGCCCGCTGACCTTCAAGAAGCCATGATTCCATGGGTGTGTTTTGCTGGGATCTCGGACCCGGGGCCCCATCTTCACTGCATCTGGAATTCTGCACAGAACAAGGCAGTCTCATAAAGGACCAGCAGGACCTAAATTCTCTCACTGCCTCAACGTCTCCTCCCCTGCCCTCCTGTTGCTCCTCTCCCCTCTGCTGGAGGTAAAGTGAAGGAAAGAGAGGGAGGGAGGGAAGAGAAAAGAAAAATAAAAAAAGAAAAGAAAAAAAATAGCCCAAGAAAATTTCCTTACACCAAGGGCACATATTCCTTATGGAAAGTCTAGCACAATGAGTGGAGAATGAACCAAAGCAAAAGGTACATTATTATACATTTTCAGAATGCTGTTGATTTCTCAGTAACAAGTGAAGACAATGGACAAATGCTTTGTCATCATCCCAGCCAAATCGGGAATTGAGTATAAGAGCGAACATAATAGGTCTTGAAGAGTTTGTTCCCATTGACACATTCCCAGTCGCCTCTCAGAGGATGTCTGCTATCATACAGGGAGGCAATGAGAGGTGGGACATGGGCTGCAGCCTGCTAACCCTCATTAGGGAGAGACTGGGAAGCGGGCAGATCCCCATCGCTGGGGCAGCAGGGAGGAGTGGGGCAGGGACTAGAGCTGCGGTCCACACCCTCAGGGCTCTGTCCACCTTTCTTTTCTCCTGGCTCTCTTGTTCAGTGGACTCTTGTTCAGGCCCAGAGCTGGCTCCCTGTTGGGCCCTGGAGACAGTTCCGGTGGGGGGGGGGGGCATTTGTTATGTGATCAGTCCCCAGACTCGCCCAGCACGCTACAGATGAAACAAGATCTCTTTCCCTCCCCGAGAGCCAGACCTCACTCTTGTTCTCCCCCTCCGTGGTCGGGCCTCTCAGTTTGAGTAAGATCAGTTAAAAGAAGTGACTGAGGAGTATCCATGCCCTGGAATGGTGTTTGTATACCAACCACCCAGATGGGCCTCAAGGTCACTGCTGTCTGATCCCATCCTGTAACCTTCTTGAGATGACACACTTGCAAGAGGCCAGGAGGGAAGTGTGAGGCAGAGGGCCATGTGTGTGTGTGTGGGGGGCGTCTGTGTTCATGGGACCTTCTGTATCATGAGTCGGGGCCGTACTCGTGAACCCAGGCTTGTGCTAAAGTCACACGGGTCGCCCGCCCTTACACCAGTGCCATCCTGGAGTGTCCACACATGGTCTTCACATAATCATCACAGCTTCTTGCAGACACATGGTTATTTCAAAATAAAACATTCTTCCCCTTCAAAATTGAGAAGGAACCATTGATACAAGTAGCATATGTATCAATCTCAAAACACTTGTGCTGAGTGAAAGAAGCCAGTCAAAAAAGGAGGATAAAGAAAAATGTAGCTAATTTGGGCTACATCAAATTTTAAATGTCAACACTGGAAATAACATCAGGAAGATGAAAAGATAGCATTCATGAATCGAGAAAAGTTATTTTCAAATACAGGATATATAAAGAACTTGTACAAATTAATAATAAAAGACAACCTAGTGGAAAAGATGTTCAAAGGATTAGAGCGGACCTTTCTCGGAGAAGATGCTCCTTTTGCCCATGAGCACATGAAAAGCTGCTCAGCAGCCCTCGGGGACAGGCACAGGCACTGGAGAGAGCAGTTCACGCTGGCTGAGGTGGGTGTCATCAGGACAGGTGATAACGAGTGTTGATAAGGATGTGAGATGGAACCCAGTACACTGCTGGCAGGAATGGAAAATGGTATGACCTCAGCCACATGTACTCACAATGTGAACAATGGCTTACATGTACGAGGGTAGAGTGGCCCCAAATCCTCATTGCCTGGGGATACGGTGGACACACTGTCAGCATCCTGTAGGAGTCCTGAGATATCATGGTGAGTCAGTTCCTTCCAAAGACACCCTCCTGAGCTGCCGTGCCAGGGAAGTGGAGAAGCACTGCAGGAGGACAGACGCCCTCCGACATCTGCATGGCAGCATGACAACCGTCTCCTAAAGATGCAGGTGCCCCATGTCCCTGTGTTAAGTGATGCACAGCTGCCCTTTGGAAACCAGTTGGGCAGCTCCCCAGGTGTTTAACATAGTTGCCACATGACCAGTAACGCCACTCCTCTGTGTAAGCCCGAGAGAATTAAAACTGCGCTCCTACCAACACTCGTGATGAGTGTTCACAGCAGCACTACTCACGGTGGCTAGCTGGGGGACAGGCCGACGCCCGTGGACATGCCGCAGGGTGAGCACGTGGAACAGCCCTGCCTTGGAATGCTCTTCAACAGTGAAAAGGGGTGATGTGCTGATAGGGGCTACAGCAGGAACACACGCTGAAAACACCACGTTAAAGGAAAGAAGAAGATGGTCCCAAGAGGCTGCCTGCGGTAGGATTGCTTGGACATGAAATGTCCGGAATGGGCAGAAGTGGACAGGCAGACAGTGGGCTGGCAGCTGCCTAGAGCTGGGGTAGGGGCTCAGGATGGTGTGGGGAATCACTGATAAGGAGTGTGGGTTTTCTTTGGAGGCACAGAAAGAACTAGGTTTGCTGGGAAAGGGGGTGGGCGGACAGGAGGGGCATTGCTAAGGGACAAGACAGAGTTTTGGGGGGACGGGCATGTTTGCTCTGATTGTGGTGATGGTTTGGCGGGCCATACATGTGTCAAAACTTACCAAACTGTGTATTTTAAACACCTGCCATTTAATATATATTTGTAATTCCTCATTTTTTTTTGAGCTGGAATAAAAACGGGTGTGATTCACTCATTAGACAAAGATACATCATCGGGTCCTGCATAGTGTCGGACCCTGCCCCTCCTCCCAGGGCACAAGAAAGAAGGCTGTGGCTGCAACACAGTTCTGTGACCTGAGCTCCAGAAACAGCAGAGGGGGTGGCGGGGCAGTGGGGCAGCGGTGGTGGGAGGCCTTCTGGCAGCAGTGGCGCTGGCTCAGCCTCAAGGGCACAGGTGTGAGAGGTAGGCATGTTGAGGACAGCATGACCTTCCCGACACTGCAGCGGGCAGGGCAGGCAGTGGTCACACGCCATGCAATCAGACAGACCCAACTTCACTGTCGCCTGGTCAAAGCTACAGTGCAGAGCCGAGGACCTGTGTGACGATGTGGCCAGAACAATAAGTGTGACACAAAGGTAGAACATCCTCACTGTCTCACCGGTTGGTCATTTGCGATTTTGTCATTAGGGCCTGTCCCTTCATGCTGCTTGCTGTGTGAGGGCTGGGACTGCCCCATGGGGCTCACAGCCAGCAAGAGTGGCAGTCACTTGCTGATAGGTCTCTTTTGGGGTGGACGGAGAACATGGGAACAGAGGTGTGGCATGAACTTCCTGTGACAAGTAGAAAGCGGAGCAGCCCATGCCCACCGCACCCCACTGCTCCCTGCCCCCGTCTGACCCCAGTATCCCTCTCCCTCACCCAGCCCTGCCTCCCACATCTTTGTCCCAACGGCTAGACGGTCTTGGGTCCCTCCCCAAGGCTCCAGGATGAGGAACCTGGACAGTAGGCCTTGGGCAGCAGCTCTGCCTATAGGCCTTTTCTGGGCACACCGGGTGCTCTCAGGATCACTCATGGGCTGTTCCTGTCCTTTCCCTGTCCCCAGCTCTTCTGTACGCCACCATCTTCGGGAATGTGACGACCATTTTCCAGCAGATGTATGCCAACACCAACAGGTACCATGAGATGCTCAACAGCGTGCGGGACTTCCTGAAGCTGTACCAGGTGCCCAAGGGGCTGAGTGAGCGGGTTATGGACTACATCGTGTCCACCTGGTCCATGTCCAGAGGCATCGACACGGAGAAGGTAGGAGCAGGCCCGCCCACCCGGTCTCTTGGGGAGAGAGGCCAGGGATGCTCGGGGGTGGGGTCCTCACGTCTGCCCCTCTTCACCGGGGCAGGTGGCGTTGGGCCCAGAGTGGGAGGGTCAACAATTAAGAGCACTATTTAAAGACCTGGAAGACAGGCGCTGGCTCCTGGAGATGGCAGGCAGTGGACTCCTGTGCCAGGGCTGATCTTCCCGCCTGCATGGTGGTGAGGGACTGCTGTTATAGATTCCCCCTTTGACCTCAGGCTCCAAGATGGATCAGCACTGCGGCTGACCCTGCCTTTGTTCAAACTTTTCTTCCTCAGACTTTTTTTTATGGATCTTTGATTTTTTAAAATATGCATTAAGCTATGATTTACCTTGATTATGGAGCTATTAGTATCTCTGTAAATTGTGTACCCAAGGCTGTGCCTTGCTCTAGTCTTAGCCCTAAAGAAAAGGCATGGTGTGGTCATTAAAATCAGGTACCCAGGTGTGCCCTTGTGGAGCAGTGGTTAGGTCCACTGCCTTCTGGCTGAGCAGAGTCTACATATATACGAAGGACCTGGGTTCATGTCCTAGGGCTTGTGGGGGGTAGGAGGACATAACCAAGAGGAAAAACTAAATAAAATATGCTTCTTCCTCCTCTCTCTTCCTGCCTGCCTTTGCTCACCTTCATTCCTGCCTGCACATTTCCTTTAAAAAATAAAATCAGATGCTCAGCATCCATGCAATATATATGGAGTAGAATTTGGGGGCAGGAACATAGGGAATAACTGGAAATGTGCACTTTATTAAGGGCCCACATAACCCTATTCACCAGGCAAATCTGGGAGCTTTGCACCCAAGCCTGTGCCAGTCACTGCCAGAGCCGGCAGGTATCTTCCCACCTGTAACATGGGAACAGCCTCAGAGCCCGTATTCTCGAAGAGTTCCATTATTCTGGGTGCCTTTCAGTAAAGCAAAGAAAATGTGGTGTCTGGGAAAGAACAGAGAGAAAATACAGTGGACTTTCTGTCACCATTTCAAATGGCCCCTGTGTATGTGTGTTGAATGACAAAGACATCTTCCATCTCCATCACTTCTCTGTTTCTCAGTTGTTTCGGCCGTGTCTCCCTTTATTGCCGACCTGTCAGTACTTGGGGGACTGTTAGGACAGGGACACCAGAAAGACAACATGATCGCAGAAAGACAGCATGATCGCAGGAACACCTAGGACACCCACAGATGCTCAGCTGGCTCCTGCCCTACAGCCCAGGCAGCTGCCCCATCAGAACATTAGCTGTCAAACTCTGAAGGAAAAAGGGAACTGAATTTCAAGGACGCCCAGGTCATAGAAGCACCAGCACAAGCCCCGCAGCTCCTGCTGCCATCTCCAGAAGGCACTGAGCTGAGACCGTACTCCTTCCCATGCCTGGCCCCACGAGCCTCATGGAGGTGCCATGACCCTCTGGTGCTGTTATTTCTGTATGTGTGTGTGTGTGTGTGTGTGTGTGTGTGTGTGTGTGTGTGTGTGTGTGTGTGTGTGTGTGTAGGGGGCATTAGTACATGGAGGCCTGTCTTTGTATTAATTGCCCCTGGTCGGAGTTTAGAATGCAAAGCCAGTTTGAACCTACTATCTTCTGTCTTCAAAGCCTGTGCTTTTCCTACTAGATTTTTAATTGAAAACCTGTGCTGGAGGGAGGGAGGGCCCTCATCTGATCCCCTATGTCTGCTGGAATGGACACAGACTCTGGCATTGCAGACTGCCTGCTACTCCCCACTGTGCCTGCCTGGCTCCCAGCCTGGGTCTCTGGGTGGTGGCAGTCAGAAGCTGTCCCCCAAATTCAGCCCTGGGATCCCTCTCTAGGGGCCAGGGTACCTCATCAGTCTGGTTGTCTGTGAAGAAGCCAGCTGCCCTCACTCAGTGGCTCCTCAGGTGCTCCATGACAGCACCTCCAGCATGTCCCTCTCTGCCGTTTCACTGTTCAGCTCTTGGGTTCAAAACCGAAGACTTGGGGACAGATGAGCAGCATTGCCCCAAGCTCATGACTAGTAGTAAGTGGTGAAGCTGGGGTGGCCCTCTTCTGTGGACCTTCAGCTCCTGGCCCTAACTGCTTGTATGCTGCTGGCCTGAGACCCGTGGAGACATGTCTCCATGACCTACAGGCTGTGAGATCCACCAAGCACAGTCTCTCCTCAGAGCTGAGCAGAAGGGAAGGCAGCCCATGGGTCTGGAGCTGACTGTCCCCTCGGGAGTGGGGTTCCAGCCCACACCTGCCAGTGTGGTATTACAGCCAGGAGGCCCTGCTGCCTCCTCTCAGAGTCCCTCACCTCCAGGACCGCACCCACGAGCCCAACATCATCTCCAAGTAAACTAGCAGCTCCGCCCACTCATCCCAGCCCTGGGGAAACCAAATATATGAAGGGAAACTCACCAGGAGAATCAATCTTGGCTTCAACTCTCTGGGCACAGCTTTGACATGACATGTGAGCATCCCCCTGCTGGTGTTCTGACAAGAGGACCCACATTAAAATGTTTCTGCCACAGGCTTGGTCTTCATGAGCCTTCAGGAGGGAGGTCTGACCAGCGCCTGGCCAGCATGGCAGCTGCATTTCCCTCAGCCCCTGCAGTCCCCCGTCTCCCAGGATGGGCCCTCGCTGGGAGGTGCAGGGTGTATGTGGGGTAAGGGGTAGGAAGACAGGGGCACATGGAGGCCTGTGTTCACCCTGCTGGGTGGGTCATGTAGCATCCGTCCCGCTCATCTCGCAGCGACGTGAGCAGGAAAAACCGAATGGAGAGCTATTCTTCACGTGGATGGGAAGCCGCTGGGATTTCAACTACCTGGCTCTTGGCCTGAGAACTCCACGCAGGCAGGGGGCACCTGATGTGGGGACAGGGACACAGCTGAGGTTTGGGCTTGAGCTGAGGGACTCCAGATTCTGAGGTGGGCTGGGGAGGTGCTCCAGACCAAAGGCTAATGGCGTGTGCTGAGCAGAGGAGCTGGGTGGGAGGCCCGGCTCCCATGGACATGTCCTCCTGGAAACCCTGTGACTTACGGCCCTGCTTTGTTCGCAGACAAAGCGGGAGCGTCCATTACTTTGGGGGATCCCGATTTCTCTGGGAAAACCCACCTGCAGGTCCTGCTGGGGTTCTTGGTGCCTCTTGCAAAAATGTAATTAGGGAAATACTCTCCCCTCAGAAGAGTTCGTCAAGGGCCCGTTTCCCAGCACGAAGTGGCCCGCTCGCCAGTGCTGGTCCCGTTTGGCCTTGAGTTCTGAGAGAATAAGCGTGCAGGACAAGCCTGCGTTTGGGGTCTGAGCAAGGACTCTGTTATCTGTGACCTGGGTCATGGAGTCCGACTCCAAGAGGGAGGTCCCAGCTGTACCCCTTCCCGACTGTGCAGCGTTGGGCACAATGTCATCTCTCAGTGCCTCAGTTTCTCCATCTGCAAAGCGTGCCTTAGCAGCCTTCCAGCGGAGCTTTGTGTGAGGATTGAATCAGCTCACATGGGTCGCAATGAAAAAGCAAATTCACAGCCCTCCCTGCTGTCCTCTCTCCTTTCTTCTCGTCCTCCCTAACATTGATGCTCAATTGTATTGTTTTATTTGTTATCTGTCTCCTCACACTAGATGGTAAGTTACACGAGGGCAGAGATTCGTGTCTGCCTGACTCATTGTCACATGCTCGGAGCCCCAAGTCCTGGTCTGGAGCATGGAGCTCAATCGATGAGGGTCTGGGGAGGGGTGAGCCAGGCAGAGGGGCCAGTTGTGTGGTGCTGGGTGGAAACCAGACTGGTAGTAATTATAAATTTTGTTTTAAAGGAAAGGTGCAGGCAGGAATGAAGGTTGGCAGGCAGGAGGAGAGAGGAAGAAACACTTTATTTAGTTTTTCATCTTGGTTGTTGCCCCCAGCCCTGGGTGCTTGGGATGTATGTGGACTCTGCCCATCTGAGAATAAGATCAGAGGCTCCACACGTGGAGAGTCTGCTGGCCCTGTATGGTGCCTCGGACCTCAGCTCCTACCCCTCCTCTCATTCACTGGCTATTGCTCGGCCTCCCACTCTCTGTCTTTGCTATTCTTCTGGAATGTTCTTTTACATGACATCCTGCAGGAGCCAGCTTAAGTGTCCCCTTCTTGGAGCAAATCTCCACTGCCCATTAGGAGATTGTGTCATCCCCAGCCCTGTCTCTCCTGGGCTCTGGGCAGGGTTCCAGGTCCTGCCTGCCTGTCCCCAGGAGCGTGACCTACGTGAGGACAGGGGCTGGCACCTGTATCTGAGTGCTTCCAAGAGGGTGTTCTGCCCTGGGACCCGAGGGGAGGCGGCTGGCCACCACGAGGGTCTGACCCGGTTTCCTCCGTCAGGTCCTTCAGATCTGCCCCAAGGACATGCGAGCTGACATCTGTGTGCATCTGAATCGCAAAGTGTTCAAGGAGCACCCGGCCTTCCGGCTGGCCAGCGACGGCTGCCTGCGCGCCCTCGCCATGGAGTTCCAGACGGTGCACTGCGCCCCGGGCGACCTCATCTACCATGCCGGCGAGAGCGTCGACAGCCTCTGCTTCGTGGTCTCGGGCTCGTTGGAGGTCATCCAGGATGACGAGGTGGTGGCCATCCTAGGTAGGGGTTCTGCTGATGGCACCTCGGGGTGGGGGTGACCCAGCTCTGGGCAGCTCAGCACCATTGCCCCTGGGACCACGGACAGCTTGGCAGGGCTAGACATCCTCCATCTCTCCATCTGTCCACAAACACACCTGAGTGCCTGTCGCTGTGTGAGGCGTTTAGGTTATTTCAATGACAAAAATGACTTTTGCCCTCTAGGGACCCTAGTCTACTATGGGGGGGAAGACATATGAAGCAGGACCGGCTCAGGGTGAAGGGGCGTCCATCCCAGCGCCAAGTGTCGAGAGAGAGTGAGATGGTGCATATAGAAGTGCAAGTGGTCGGTGTGAGGGGAGCATCTGGAGCAAGAAGGACCCTGGTGATACGCGATGCTGGGGAGGGCGCTAAGGGCGTAGCAGACTGTGACAGGCTCTGAAAGTCCTGTTGAGGAACTTGGATTTTGCTTGGGGAGTCAGTGAAGGGTTGAAAGGGGGGCATCAAATCGGCACGTTAGAATGAGGCCCGTAGTTGCAACTTGGAGGGGGCGCTGAGGTTGGAACGTGTCACCTAGTGCTGACAGTGCCTGAGCTGCTGCATGGGTTGGTGAACAGAAGCCACTGGGGCCGGCATAGTCGAGAAGCAGAGTCTGCAGGACCTGCGAGGACCTTGATGGCGCGTGGGGAGGGGCCGAGAGAAAGGCAGGTTTCGGCAGATGCTTTAATAGGCAGCGCGGGAGTGAGGGGGACTTGGGGACGTGGGCATTGGCATGCTGACCATCAGTGCCTTTGCAAAGGCCACTGGTCTCCAGAGGTAGTTACAGGAGAGGCCTTTATTTCATCTCCCAGTAGGAAAACTATTGCCGCTGTCCTCATCCTCTCAGCAGTCACTCTGCGCCAGATGTTTTACATGCAGAGTCTCACCCACCCTGAGAAGGACCCTACCAACCGATTCTAATTGCTCTGTAAGCGGGACAAGGAATACCCAGAGGTCAGGGCACTTTCCCCAGGCTTCACAGCTGCTGAGGTCAGGGAGCCAGCCCCAGAGTTCCTCTGACTCCGGGCCCTCTGTTCCCCACTCGCCGCCCTGGCACCTTAGGGGTAATCGATGTTGCTTGCTGGTCTGTTAAGTTGCTGCACTGCTGGGGGTTGGGGACGTCCATTTCATCTTTTATATGTGACAACCTAGGAACTGGAGGCAGGGAGGGAGTGACATCAAAGCTGGAGATTCCAGTGAAGTATCTCGATAGCTTTAAAAGAAAGACGCCGCATCGGCTCTGCTGCTCCTGGGCCTGAGTCAGCGGGTCTGCTGACATGCTGCTTAACTCAGGTGGGCTCCAGTCCCTTGTGCTGGCAGAGGTTTGGGGAGGTGGGATGGAGTCTAGAACAGTGTCCTGGGTCCCAGTGTCGTGAACTGGGCACACGGGGATGCTCTGTTCTCGCCTTTCTCATCCATGAGGTGTGAGGTTAGCACTGCGTCAGGATCAGCCCGGAGACAGAGCCATGGCACTGTCAGGGGTGGGGCTGCAACAATGGACCAAGGTCAGCCCAGCCTCCAAGGAACTTCAACAAGCAGAGGAGAACCCCGTTATTACAAGGGTGCATCACGTGTGGTGATTTCAGTACTGCCGACAGAGAATGCTGGCACCTCTAGAGGGTGTCGGGCAAGTAGAGACTGAGCAGCCTTGTGAGGCCAGGGCTCCAATGGGTGCAAGACAGCCGGGGCGTCCTTATCACAATGCAGGAGCTGTGCCCTCCTTTAGCATGATGCCGGTGCCTTTGGAAGAATGCCCAGAGCTCCTCGCTTGCCCTTTGTCTCCAGTCTTGTTACCAGTTCACTCATTTGCATTCTGCTAATTTGTTTCCTCCTCTCGGGTCTAATATTCTACCCTCATTCTCTGTTTAATTGTAGCATGGGCTCCAAGAATGAGGAAAAGGGTCAGTACTCATAACTGAGTGTGTTTAGTGTGTGTTAAAAATAGAACCCTTCATAATGAAACTTTTCTAGAAAAGTGTTTTCCAAACTGTCTTGCTGCAACTCAAAATGCAAGTGTCAGTTATGTCATGACTGGTGAGCACGAGCGCAGGCATGTTGCCCAGCAAGCCTGGTGCTCTCCCTTTCCTCCATGAAACGCAGCTCTTTTCTCATTGAGTCTAGTTGAGTTTCTTTTAAAAAGAAGGTGACTGTCATGACCCACTCATTGCTGTTGTGATCTGCTCGTAACCTGCGGTTTAAAAAGAGGGTCCCCAGCGTAGACAGTCTCTGGTCTCTCTTGGATCGAAAGCCGTGCTGTCCTCTAAGGACAGAATGTTCGAGACCATCTCTTATGATTGCTTTCCCTCTGCTGTTCTCAGCCTTATGTTTCAGATGCTGCCCTCCCAAAAGCCTTTTGAGATTCTCTTAGCAATCACTTAAGGTCTTCAAGACTTTAGCCTGTGCATTTTATTCGTTCAGTTTTGAAAAGCAACTTCCTCTAATTCTTCATGGATATCAGAATAGAAAGGCATAGGCACCATGCTGCCCCTGCCGTGGCCTTCAGCATCTGCATGCAAGTTGTCCTCATGGCTGTACTCTGAGACCAGGGGCCAACTTGTGAGTCCCTTCTTACATCTCTGTCTTGTAAGTGTCTGTGTGTCTTGTTTCACTGTGAGCCAGTGTCGCTGTAACACTTGTACAGGCCTTGTGTTTTAATGCTTCACTGGATTTCAATCATGGCTTTTTTTTTGCATTTTTCATTCTGCTGGGAGACAACAGACCTTCTGGCCAGGCTGTCTGCAGTTCTGGAAAGATCCTGGGCTGGAGCTGGGAGCTTAGCTGGAGCCCTGGTTCAGCACAGACCCTTCATTGTCACCACTGGTTAGGGCTCCCAGCTGCCTCTCACCCTGCCCAGAAATATGTCTCCTTATCACTCTCCAATGAGCCGAGGTCCTTTGATTTCATGTCTCTACATCTAGCAGGGAGCCCAGTGCCTAGAAGGCACCGGGACTGTGTGCTGGATTAGAGTGATCTGAACTGAACTGAAAGGCAGAGACCAGACTGTGACCAGACCCATGGTCTAGGAGAAGGGTCTGGACTTCACCTTGTGGGGATGGCCTCAGAAAGAACAGTTTGGGTCCTGTAAGTACATAAACACAGAGGATAGCTAGGAGGCTCAGGTGAGAAAAGAAGGGTATAGAAGGAGGTAAAAGGAAAATCGAAAAGAAGAACCTTTTCTGGAGATTTCAGGGGAGGGAGGCCCCCTAGATTGGGAGGTGAGAGGAGGAAATAGTTGGCATCAGCGGGACAGGCAGTAGAGCTGGAGGGGGCAGGGGCAGAAGGAGAGAGAAGAGGGGAGGAGGAGAGATAAGGTGGGGCGGAGGAGGAGGAGAAAGAGGGTGGGGTCTGATGAATTTATTCTGTTGCATTTGTGCTCTTTTGGAGTAGACAGGCCTGCCTTTCAACTAAAGGAAAACACTTCTGACTTGTGCATGGCAGCGCCAACCCAAGAACGGGGTGGGGTGGGGCAGGGCAGTGCAGGGTCGGTCAGGGTAGGCCGTGGCTTCTCAGGTGGCCTGAGTCAACTTTCTACGTGTAGTCCAATCACTACTGAGCTTCCGTTTACATGTATGTTCTCCTGAAATGAGCGTGTGAAGTTGTAAATGCTTGTTCACAGATGGAAGTTTTTGTTTTTAATGCTAACCGCCTTCTTGCAGCCCCCAATTTGGAGGGCATGCTTGTCATGGCTTAGATGGTTGGCTGCTTTCAGTCCATTAACTTTGGCAGGATATTAATGTCACATCTGTTTGTTTAGCTTCTGTCATATCATAGCATGGTAGAGTCTCTTCGGTCGGGGGTTGTGGAGAAACTCCTGTTTGGGAGTCATATGCCCATTGAGTGACAATAAGTCACGTGGTAGTTCTTTTGACAGACTTCCTGGGGTATGCAGGGAAATGTTCAGGACAGGCAGAAGCAGAACTTGGCTTGAAAGGACCCGCCTGGGCCTCTGGAGCCGTCGAAGGGGACTGTGGGAGGCCTATTCCAGGGCCAGTGTGTGTAGATTGGACGGGGACTCGCCATGTGGCTAGTCCCTCTCAACCCTGAGCACGACACAGCTGTTCAGAGTAGGTTCCCAGCTTGGCTTCAAGGCTGGAGCCCCAGCCTGCAGCTGGCAGGCCCGCCCTCCCTCTGCCTCGGAGGTGCTTGGTCCCACGGCTGCTCAGCCCTGCGGAGGGTCTAGCTGCTGGACGTTTAGTTGATCAGGTCTGGGATGAATGTGAGAGGGAGGATGCAGCACCAGGCAGGGCCTTCTACAACCTTCGCTTCCCTGTGAAAGTGCCAATTTCCAGCTCTTTCTGACCTGACAAGCTGGCAGGATACACTTGAAGAGATTATGTACAGGGGAAGGGGCCCGACCTGGTGGTGGCTGTGAGATGGAGTCAGAATCTGGACAGAAGAGGTAGAACTTTCTGGATGGAGAGAATGCTGTGTCAGGCCCAGGAAGGACTGGTGGAGTGAGCTTTGAAACCCAAGACCTGACTTACATCAGAGCTGGGAGCCCCAGGGGAGGTGTTGGCAGAGCTAGACAGAGGGGCAGGCTAGCCCCCTGGGATTTCCAAATGCCCACATCAGTCCCTGGGTGGGTGGGATGAGAGGGCTCATAGAAGGTGGTGATTCCAGTGTGACAGGGCTCAAGCTGAAGTTTGTGCGGTTGTTGAGCAGGACACACTGGAGACTGTCAGGTGAGGGTCCGCGGTAGAGATGAGGGACTGAGGGCCAGGCAGTAGGAGGGGTTCCGAATAATATGCATGACTGCCAGTTAAGTTTGATTTTCATATACATAGTGAGTTATTTCAGCTGAAGTGGTCCCCAAACACTGAATGGACATCTGGATGCTAAGAAAGCATCCATTAGTCTGAAATTCAGACTTAACGGCATCCTCTGTTTGTGTCTGCTTAGTTCTGGCCACCTTAGCTAGGTGGCCAGGTGGAGGAGACATTCTGGAAGGAGCACCTGCAATTGTAAAGAAGAGGATATGGGAGCAGATGGAAGGATGAGTCAGAGGGAGAGTCAGGGCTGGGGATGAGCTTGGTTTCCACATGTTCCCATAAAGGTGGGCAGCATCCGCGGGGCATGGAGACGGCACCTTGGAAAGGGGGTCTTGAGCTGGGAAAGAAGCCTGAGTTTGGATGGTTAGGATAAGAGGAAGGAGTGGGAACCAGGAAAATGACAGGCACAGAGGGGACACCGTTGTCCTACTCTGGACCACGGGTCTCAGAGCATCGGAGCCGCAGAACAGGTGCGCAGATCTCCCACAGGAAGGCCTAACAGGCTCCAAACGCTCATAGTGTGCAAAGTAGGAGAATCACTTTCTGACTACGTCGTGGCATCAGCTATGTGGGGAGAAACGTCCCATCAAAACCAGGTGCCCTCGCCAGCATGCTCGTGAGGACGACCACCCGGTGACGTGCAGGCTTTCCCTGCTTTTTTATTTCTGTATGTCTATCCTGCGAGTCTTTTCCTTATAGCAATACCTGTGTTCAAAACCAGAAACACATTTAAACAACTTAAAGAAGACCTCAAGGAAGGAACACTGATCCAAGAGTCACTGTCCATTGGTCATTAGGATACAGTCTAAAGATTCCCTTTATTCGGTAAGAGCGACTCAGTGCCTCCGCGAGCAGTTCTTGAACGGAAGCCTAGCTCCCCACTGTGGACATGTAATCCTCATACCGTTGAGATGAGAAGCTAAATGCCTCACAGGGACACTTCCCGAGGTCCTCATGGGCTGGGGATGTGGATGCACCCTGCTGCCCGACTACTGGAGGGGCTGGCTGAAACGCTGAGTGACGCTCCTGTGGGTGCCATGTCGTGGCGGTCTTTGCTTGCAGATGTTCAGGATGGGGAGGAGGCTGCATGAGTGTCTACACGCTCCCACCGAGGAGCATCAATATTCACAGAGCTGTGCCAGCAACCCAGGGAGGTACATGAAATCCACATTGCTTCAGAAAGGCAAAAACATTTGTATCGGGTAACTGCCTAGTGGAGAGAGGGTGGGTGGGAGTGGGCTCTGTTTCCTAATTTTTTTTAGCTCAGGCAGTTGCAAAGTTGGTTTGCAGTCCCTGAAAGTACCAGTAGTAAGAAGAGTTAACAGATCTTTTGAAAGGAAATACTCATATCTGTAGTGCCCAGAGCAAGGGGAAGGCTGAATCAGAAATTCTACATAGTGACTCAACTACCTAAAAACACACGTGAATCCTATCAAAATGTTAACTGGAATTTCCTGATGGTGACTGAAGAGCAATCATTTACTCTCTCGTTTCCAGTATAGCTTGCTAACTTTCCACACTAAAAGTCAGTTTTCACCTCCTCTCTGGCAGCTTGCAAGCCTCCCCTCCTCTCATAGGTTGGTGATCTGTTGGTTTAGTGGCGAAATGGGGGCTCATTTGATTTAATCTGATGCATTGTGAAGAACAGAAGAATTGAGGATGTTTGAATATGGCTTCTATTTAACCAGCTCTGGGTGGGCCCCTTTCAGGTAGAGACCCGGCATCCATGTGGACGAAATTTCTTTAAGGAGAACCTCTACACAGGGTAAATTCTCACCTGCGCCCTCTTTATTTCTGCTTTTCTAATTGTTTGCTTTCAGCATGCGTTGAGCTGGAGCAGTGAGCTCCTTGGGCCCTTCAGGGAGCAGCCCCTTCCTGAGTCAGGCTGACAGCAGTGCCCAAGGTCCAGGTTCTCGTGCTAGACTGGGGGCCAGTCTCCCCAGAGTCACCCACCCTAAGACTTTCTGGGACTTTTCCATCCTGGCCACGTGGCATTTTTCTGTACAGACCCATCTTCCCTGATGTACTAATCTGCTCGTTCTATAAACATGCCAGTACGGTGCTGAGGTTGGAGATCCAACAATAAGCCAGATGGACACTTGGCAGAGAGCAGACAGCTCCCCAGGACAGACAACTGTGTGTGCAGTTGGTGACACAGTGCCAAGAGCAAGGACAGGATCCTGTGGGAGCTTACACAATAGGAATATAACCTGGCCCAGGGAGGAGAAATCAAGGAAGGCTTCCTGACAGAGGTGGTATCTGAGCTGAGACCTGCAGGATGAGCTGAATTCCACAGGGGCAGCATGGGGTTGTGAGGGGGGTTAAAGAATGTGTTCCAGGCAGACCGGACAGCGTCTGCAAAGACCTTAGAGCAAAAGAATAGCAGGTGGCATTTGTGTTTAGAGAGATCACACTGGGGATGCACAGGAATGGGGAGTAGGTGGGAACCCAGGGAACAGCGTCTGAGGCGAGAGTGGCCTGGCCGGCAGCAGAGACAAACAGAAGCAGACTGATGGGTGCGGTTATCAGCGCCTGCTCCTGCACCGAGTCCAAGGCATCTGAAAGACCTGGACAGCTCTCCCCATGACAGCTCTGGGGCAGTCATATTGACTGGAAGACGCCAGCTCCACTTTGCGATCTGTGGTCAGGGCTAAGGGAATGTGCCCAGTGGAAGAGTCTGGATTCAGAAGAGGGATCTGGGCTCAAGGTTTAGATCCCAGTCGTCCTGATCTGGGGGCAGGGAATCGGGAGAGGTAGAGAAACATCTGAGGAGTGGGGAGAAGCCACAGCCAGCAGAGCTCAGGGCTCAGAGTGACATGGGGCCAGGGTGGGAGCCTGGTCTGCACCCAGTGGAGGCCCACGTGGGTGTCACAGAACCCAGAAGCATTTCACTGACCAGGAGACGTGTAGATTGCAGCACCAATCCTCACAATCCCTCTGATAAGCCACACTGCCCATGCAGCCTGACACAGCTGGGTGGACAGGAGACACGTTCTGGTTCAGACATAAAAATGCATTTGAATTGAATAGCTACGTAAGTTAAGGACTAAAATGTGCTTTTAGATTTACCCAGAAAGGCGTTTTTCTTGACTCTGGTGAGCATGTTGGCCATTGTGGGCTTGGGGTCAGCAGCAGATGAGTGTAGCTGAGAAACGACAGAAGCGGGTGGTGGGCCCAGGGGTGTAGAAAAATCACACAATACTCCTTGGAGCCCCTGAGCAAGACAGAGACAGTGAGTAAGGGAGAGACTTCCATTTGTCTGATAAAGCTGATAGTGGAGAATATGCTTTCTGTCTACATCCAGTATCGCAGAGCCCAAAATTGCCCACACCCTGGTGGCACTGCCCATCATCAGCCAGGTCAGGGTTGGCCCCAAACCCTACACATAGAGGGACATAGTCAGACCAGTTGTCTTTATTCTCCAGCATCCAGCTGTTTCACCTGCTCTTTGGAAAAATTCTCCACCTCTTTCATGCATCCGGATTCTCTTGTCGTGACTTGGAAGGCCCCTCCTTCTCATCTCCTCTGTGAAAGCTCTGTGGTCCTGCCCAACTCCGTCTCCCACATATTGGCATTCCACTTGGTTTGTCTCTATACTTCCTCGGTACACATGCACATTTGTGTCTCTACGTTGGGAGTCTGTGAATGTAGAGACTACCCCATATTCTTCCATTACTTCCCTTACTTGGAGGAGCACTGCCTGATCCTTAGCAGGTAGGGCTGACCTGTGGAACTGGATTGAATTGTGAGCAAAGGGACAGGGAGACACAGCCCCCAACCTTGGGGAGACAGAGATGCACTTCTCCCCAGACTGGCGTGAGATGGCCTGGGACCTGTGTGACCTTCCCAACAGACACAGGCTGACCCACACAGGCCTGCCTCTGCTGTAAAGTTTGCAAGAGGACATAATGATGGTCTCCTTTGTACCAACCTCAAGAGAAATGTTCCAGAACATTGCCTACAAAACCTAAAATGAGAGCAGACCTTTCTAGAAGCAGGTGTCCCTTGAGATGTAGGGTAAATACCTATCCCTACAGCCTGGGCCCCAGGGCCATGAGAAATCACCGGCTCGGCCCCAGCAAACATAGGCAGAAGAGGCCAGTTAGAGTGAAGGCTGTGCTGCAGTGTTTTCCTGGCCCCATGATTGAATTGCACTGTGGTCTCTGATGTGCATTCTTGCTTCTGTGATGTAGGAGATGAGACAGGTCTCAGACGCCAGCAGCAATTTTTTTTCAGAAAAACAAAAGAAGGCTTTGCAACTTCTTTACAAATGAGAGACGGCAGAACTTATAAGGTGCCAAACCCTTGCTTGCCTTCCCCCATGGTCCAGCAGTACAGGAAAGAGCAGTAATGCCTGCGTGTGTGCATGTGCGTGCGTGCGTGCGTGCGTATCTGTTAAGAGTGTGTGTGTCTATTAAGCATCCAAAGTAAAGCTGAAAGGTGAACTGAGCTTTGTGTGGATGAAACAGGCCTGGTGGCAAATGCTGGCTCTCTGTTGTTGGTGAGCGGGTGTTGGGTGTCCCCATGTCAGCTTGGCCTGCAGACACGGAGGACCCCTGCTCCTATAGGGCAGGTGATAGAGCATTGTCTCCTGAGAAGTACCCTGCTCTTCTCTCCACTGGTGACCCCTGAACCAGCTAGGACACGGTCCGGCTGCTTGACAAACCCTCAGATGTTAGCAACTTACATGGAAGCTCACTGTTCTCCTGTGGAGCAGTCCAGGTCCCGGAGAGCAGTTTGGCGATTCCGTGGTGTCAGAGACCTGGACTGCTTGGAAGTTCGACCTTGTCTGCCTGGTGCTCAGGTGGCTCTTGGGTGAGCCCTCATTGTGTCTCCTTTCCGGGAGGGAAGTGGGAGCAGCTCTGGAGGGAGGTTTGCCCTGTGACCCAGTGGACCCCTCTGCCTGGTGACCCGGTTCTGTGAGCTCGATGGTCCTCTTCTGGACCACACGCCAGCCATAAAAGTGGTGACTCGAGACACACGTCACCACATCTCACCATCCCTTGCGAGTCAGCACAAGGCCGGCTTCACAGTGGGAATCCAGGTGATTAAAGTTAGCCAGAAGCTAGACAAACCCTTAGACAAAAAGGTTTAAAGCTGCTCCATTTGGGAAAGGAGGGAGGCAGGAAGGGCCTTCATTCATTCCAATTGGGGGAGTCAGCTGGGGAGAGTCCAAGGCTGCTCCGTCCTGTCAGGGGCCACAAGTTGAAGTTTTTAAACAGTTCCTCAGCCACTACAGGGCCCCAGGAGGAGAGGGAATTTCTGCACAGTCAGCCACTGATAATGACCATAACCTGGAGTCTCAGGAGCTGCACTTATTTTCTTGGACTTTGTTCTTATTCGCAACATGCCTGGGAAAAAACAAAACAAAACAGCTGTAGATACCGGTTACTCGTTGCTTCCTTACCCCCTTTGCCTGCCGGGCAGAGCAGAGATTTGAAACTGCAAAGAGGCTCTAAGAGGGAGATGTTAAAGCTGAGTTATGGGATTGTGACGGAAAATTCCCGGCCTGAGTCACAGACACCAGCCGACCCCCGGGGAAGGGCAGGCACCCTGGGTCTTTAGTGAGAGATGTGTGGCTGGAGACAGCCTGCGGTCAGAGCGCCGTTGTCTGCACCGTCTTGTGTTTCCTGGGGAACTTACTTCATTTTCTTAACTGAAGTAGAAGCCAGGAACTGGTGGACACACAGTTGTAGGGGACATGAGAACACGAGGTGATCAGAGGCATGATGAGTAAGGTGACTGATAATTCTCCAAAGTTGGTGGTCCTGCCAGAGAGCGAGGGTCTTCCAGCCCCCAGCTCTTATTCTGCCGTCAAGTCACAATCTGGGGGGCTAGGCGACATCAGCTGCAGGGCGCAGCTATGAAGCCAGTGCCTGAGGCCCCACAGGAGCGGCCGAGGCTGGCTGTCACAGGGCACTTCGAGGCGGTCCAGTGTGGCCAGTTCTCTCCAGACATGCGGGCTGGGTTCCCACAGGGAGTGCCCTGGGAGGACATGTGCTACAGCCCCAGGAAGAAGTAGCAGAGCCTCACCTGGGCCACACCCCTGGAGTCTGACCAGGGATGAGGTGGGTCCAGGTTCAAGGGGAATGGAATTAGGCTTCACCCATGAGGGGAGAGGCTGCCATGCCCCAGAGGCCCACAGCATGCTTAATGCAAACGCCGATTGGCCAGTCTGGTTGGAACTCGAAGGCAGGTGGACGTGGAGGAGCCCACCCTCCACGGGCTGCACCCCAGCCCCAGTCAGCCCACTCCAATTCCGGGAGGTAGAAAACTCCTGGGCCTGGGCCGTGTACGTTTAAAGGCATGTATGCCGGAATGCTGACTGAGGCGGGCAGCGATGGAGCCGGGAAAGTTCTCCGGGTAAACGGAGGCTGTGGCCTATTCACCAGCACAAATGCTGGGCAGCATGACCAGTGCGGTGCTCTCACTCATGCCCTGGAGGTGCCCGCCACATTCCTGGGTGTTCAGAAAAAGTTCGGGCCAGAGGCTGCCCCCTTGGCCAGAGTCAGGAGGGCAGAGGACGGCCGCACATCCAGGCAGGTACCAGACCCTGGAGGTGGCTCTGAGGGTGGCTGTTTCCCACAGCTTCCTCCCCATGTCTGTCTGGCTCCCTGGGGATTCAAATGTGTGTTTATCTGTGCTGAGATTTAGAGGCAAAGTAAACATCTCAAGCTGTTTACATGCAGAGGCTCAGCCAGGGATGAAATTCGGGCTCTGCGCTGGAGGTTAAAGTGCGGGAGGCTGGGAAAGGGAGGAAGCAGATGTTTAGGGGAGATGAGAGGTCTGGGCGAGAGAACATGGCCCTGCTAGCTAGAGTCTTGTGACATGCTAGGCTCAGGGGCCACAGCAGTCGTTCATGGAGGACCACACTTCTCTGTACGGGCTTGGGGAGCACGGAGGGTCAGGCATGGGGAAGACGGGGAGGCAGGAATGAGACTCCATGGGAACAGAACCTGGGGCCACACAATGGATGCAAGGAGCCGAGTCCCTCTGGCACCCAGCACCTCTCCCATTTGGCTACCTCCCCCAAGCCTGCTCCCTCCCCTGCTTCCAATGGGTTGTAGGGCAGAGACCTTTCTGTCCCCTCAGTGAGGGGTGCGCCCTCTCTGCAGGCTAATGTGTGTTACCTGGAGGACTAACCCCTGAATTCTCCCTAGGAGACGAACAAGCAAACAGCGTCCTTGCAGATTATGCTGGTGTTTTGTAAAATGGGTATGATCCCTTGGGTGGGGGGCGGGCGTGCATTAATGTCCAAAAGTCATTGGTTAAGCTGCATATGTATCATTTCTAGGTTTCTTAAATAGAACATTAAGGCTCGAGGTGATGTTACTGTCCCTCTGAACCCCGGGTGTGGGACGCCGATGGGAGGGTACCTGGGCGCCGGCCCCAGCTGGTGACGCTGTGCCCACCCTTCTTTGTCTCCCTAGGGAAGGGGGACGTGTTCGGGGACGTGTTCTGGAAGGAAGCCACCCTGGCCCAGTCCTGCGCTAACGTCCGGGCCTTGACCTACTGTGACCTACACGTGATCAAGCGGGATGCCCTGCAGAAAGTGTTGGAGTTCTACACGGCCTTCTCCCACTCCTTCTCCCGCAACCTCGTGCTCACCTACAACCTGAGGAAGAGGGTGAGCGCCTGTGGGGGCTTCCGCAGAGGCCAGGCCTGTGCTCCCGTCTGCCCGGTCTCGGGGATCCCTGTGCACTGCAGCTCATGTCCGCGGCGGCTCGGCGCGTGCCTGTATTGCGGATGAAAGAGGGATATGGTTAGATTAAACCACGCACCAGGCCTGTGCAGAAGGGTCTGTCTGTGGCTTTCCCAGCAGCGTCTAGGTTCAGCACTTAGAAAGACAAGTGGAACAGGAGACAGTTCCCCGAGAGGGCGGTGGAGGGGGTGGGACACGTGGTCCGCGCAGACCCACAGCCTGGGCCCCGGACCGCTCAGGGGCAGTCTGATGATGATAATGTTTTACACGATTTGAAAATGATTTAGTGGCATTTAGAGGACAGGAAAGATGTGGAATGTGAGTGCTTGGAGCATATTTTGTATAAAACTGACAATTTAACGGGTTGAAAAATGATTAGTCATTTGAAGAGGCAGAAGATTTCTCATATGAACCTGTTTCTTTCTCCCTCAAATCAGCAGAATTGCTCCATCTGTCTCTGTAAGGATGAATATATTTCTCTTGTACTCCAGGTTTTGAGACTGATTTTCTTGCACCTCATCTAACTTCTAGTTAAATCCCTAACAATTGAGAAGGCGGTCAGGACTCTTCCCCAGACGACCTCAGAGCCACTCCCCAAATGGCTCCTCCAGTTGCTGCCCCTCTGGGCTTTGCCCTGCTGCTTGGGCTCTAGGTCAAACACTGCTCCCGCTACCATCCTCCCCGACTCCTTTCCCTCCCCTCTTAGTGCCTGCCCCCTTCTCATCAAGCCCTGTTGGTCCCACCTGCTTTCAAGTCTAACTCCATACTCGGCTCCCGCACTCGGCTCTCTCTACGCTTGGGGACATGAACCCCATGGCCAGGATGGAGCAGTGGGCCCCGAAACACACCCCTGTGTCCCCAGTGTCCTCCTTTGGCCACTTGAGTAACCTCAGCTTGTTGGATATCAATCCCTGTGTTAAGACCTTTTGTCCAAACTTCAGGAGCACATGCCAGAGACTGACTTTATGGGTTTTCACATCAACCCCAAATTTAACCCCCAGCACCCACCCCAGCCTCTGCCCTGCAGCTGCCCACCTAGGCACCTCACCCAGGGCCCTGAGCCTCTGTGAGCCCCTGTGACAGTCCTACAAACCCTTGAGGCTGCCAGAATGTTCACTCGTTCAGTCAAATCCGGGATTTGTCTGCTGAGCTGGACTGGACACGCGTATGCTAACTCAGGCCAGCCCCGAGGACTGATCCGCTGAGATCCCAGGCGGGGCTGAGGTCCTGACGTTCAGCGCCCGAACCGAGCGAGTTGTGCAGGCTTGTGAGCATGAAGCAGGTCGGGGGGAGAGTGATGTCGGGGGCACCTGAGCCAAGGCTAAAAGGATGAGTTTTCCAGAGCAGAAGTGTTCCAGTTGGAGGGGTAGTTTGAGCAAAGGTACAGAGAAAGTGAACAACCTCTTATCTGCCACGTCCTTGGTTTGAGGTTCCCACTACTGCTCTGGGGTCTCCCAGCAGCATACGCCTCTGTTTCACTCTCCTTGAATTGCATAGGCCTGTAAGTCCCATTCAGAGACCTGGGGGTGGGGGCGGGGGTTGGTACGTAGCCGCCTGGGGGGGCCTAACCCCGTACAGAGAACCTAGAGTTAGGACATACTGGAGAGTGGCACGAGAGAGACCAGAGCTTGGGGCCTGTGTCCACACCATAATGCAAGGTGTCAGCTAGATGGTGCTGACAGCTGTGTGATTTAAAAGCTGCGTTTAATTGCTGCGGGGATGGGCAGTCTGAGGCATGGGCGTTCGCCGCTCTTGTTTATCTGCTGGCTGGGCACGTGGGGTGCTTGCTGGTGACACTTTTTCAGCCTAGTGGGTTCTCTTAGTCTCATTTTTCATTTCTCTTTATGAAAGCAAGTTGATTATAATCAGCTGTCAGCATTGTTGATACTATAGGTTGAAACAAATTGCCGTTTGGGTTATTTGAGGCATAATCAGCTGAGAATAACTGTGGATCCAATACATCTGTCTTGAAACAAAAACAACGCAAACGCAACGGCGCCTCAGGGTCAGGGTCTTTATGAGTCAGAACGGGGCAGCTCTGCAGCAGAGAAGACCCGGGGCCGTGGCTCGAGGGCGGCAGTGACAGGGCATTGGGCGCAGCCTGTGGCGCAGCGGGGCACCGGGAGGCAGCTGAAGAGAGACCTGGGAGCTCAACGCTGCAGTTGGCAGTGCTGAGTGGTTGGGGTCTCTTGCCTGGAGGCATTGAGATGCCCCTGAGAAGCCCTTCAGAAACCTGGTGCCAGGGATGTGGGCGCCCCATGGAGAGTCAGTGTTGACTTTCAAATGTCCTTCTAATCTTAAATGTGAGCCTGGGCTGGAGCCAAGGGAATTTTAGTGTGCTCGTTTATGTAAAGAGGCAGCCGCTCTTTCTCCTGGAAAGAAGAGACTTGTCACTTTGGTATTGTCATTGTAGTCTCTCATTGTGTCCTTGAGAGAATTAATTCATGGTTACTTAGGGCAGGGAAGATGAGAACATTACATGCATGAATTATTCTTGCAGCTATTTTTTTTTCTGGCAAAGCGAAGTGTATTCTCGTGGCTGTTTCTGTCTTGGCAAAATCGAGCATGTTATTTGCAAAGATTCCTGAGAGCACATTGCCTTCAACATCTGTCTAGGGAGATGCTGAGCTGTGCCCCCACAGCCAGGCCGCCTCGCCATTCCCCACCTCCATGCTTCACAAATGAGACATTTGATAGAAAGATCACAGTGCTGGACTAGGATTGGGAGAATCATTGGCAGAAATGAGTTGTCGAGCAGGCCTCTCCTGCTTCTCTGTTTGCTAAGCCTCATCCCCTTATCCCTGAACCTGGCCTGAGCCCCCCTGAACCTGGCCTGAGCTCACTGACCCTCCGCCCTGCTCTTTGAGACCCAACTGTGGCACCTATCACCTTCTTCCAGTTCTTCCAAAGTCACCCGAGTTCACAGCAGGCTCCCCACAGCTCTCATGGCAAAGGGGGACTAATAGCTCTGGAAGTGGACAGCTCAGTACCAATTCAGCTGGTGCCTCTCAAGAAGGGACAAAGTAGGCTGTTTTGACATCTCAGGTCTGTTATCAGGGAGTCAGGGTTTTGCCAAGAGGAAAACACAGGCTCCTGCTGCTCCTGAGGGGTGCCTTCTAGTTACCCCGAAAAGAAGGGGCATAGAGCCTTCCTGTGCCAGGTCCGTGCTGGAGGCCAGGCTCCGGTGCTTCCCCACCCGAGTGCCCTCTCCTACAATCGTCTGTCTCACTAGTAACAGGCACACTGGCACCCACTCCGGATTCTGCACTAGCTTACTCATGTGTTTCGTGCTGTGTGTCAGCCTGTTAGATCCTCCTAGCAGCCTTGCATTGCGTGGATTATCCGTTATCAGGAGAGTAAACTCGGACACTGTGAGATGAGTGTCACTGTCCACGTCTTTACCTGCTGGCACAGCCACTGACTAGAAGCCCCAACTTGGGGGTCAAGGATGTACCTTTGAATCCTGGTTTGACCATGCACCAGCATGTGACCTTGGGCAGCTGCTGAACAAGTCTCAGCCTCAGTTTCCTCGTCTGTGTGTGTCTAACGAAGTCCCTCCTAATTGGCGTATGGAGCAGATCACTTACGTTAAAACCTCAAAACTCGAAAATGACACAGTAGCAGTGGGGGGGCCCTGCTGTCTACCCCCTCACCTCATTCTGGGGACCCCAAATTCACCTTGCTGCTCGCAGATGCTTTGTTTTCTTTTCTTTTTTTTTGACTCAGTGTAGTTTCAGTAGAGAAAGCAGTTACTTTGTGCATTTGTGAAGTGACATCTGCTTCATTCTCTATCAATTATAATGGGAATCATTTAAACAGAATGTCTTATTTTTATAACAATCATTAAAGCCTATGAGTAAAGATGATTACGTTTTTACACCTTCGGTATTTTAGAAGGCACATAAGCCAAGCAAATGTTTTCGAGAACTTTTAAAAAATTGTTTTACTATTTGCTTACAATGGTATATGTTCAGTATATCACATTCACACTCACTCTATTCACAGCAGCCAGACAGGGAAACATCTGCAGGTGACTGGATGATGAGACTGCCTGGTAGATGTCTCCATGGAACAAACGCTTCCTTCAACTTGTGTTTCATCTGTGTCCCACATCCAGCACTGAGGGGACTGGGCCTGCTCGCCCTCAGGAGGGAGGGGACACATGGCTTCTGGGATGTCTTGCCCACAAGCAGTGGGGCACATAGCAGATCAGCACATGACTGATGGCACAGGGGTCGTTGGAGGGTGGGTCTCATTCTCGTGGTGGAGGCTTCGTCTTAGAGCCAGCTCATGTGTGTGAGTCCGTGGTGCCGCTGCCGCTGTGTCCCCTGTTCAGGGTGGCGTCTCTTGACCAGGCCCAGCCTAGTAAGTGGGAAAGGACCTGGGACTTGGTTCCTGGGTTCTCAGAGCAGAGCCTCCCAATGCCCTTTCCTAGAGCCCAGGCTGCCACAGTGAACGGTGCTGAGCACTCTGTACATTTGCAACCCCCTTTAAGCAAAGGGCTTTTGTTCTGCAGAAGAGCAAGGTTTCAAGAGCTCTGCTCACAAGACCTGTTTCTGCCGTGGAAGGCAGGCCCCCTGGGGGAAAGGTGTGTGTCAGAAGGGTTGTGCATCTGCTCTGTTATGGTGTCAGTGCACGTTAGATGATCTAAGCCTGGAGCACCATGAGGCTGGTGCCATTCTCTGTAAAGTGACTTTGTGACATTCCATCCAAATGTGTGGCTGGCGCTGACACACACATGTGCTGACGAGTCCACATTGCTGGCCAGTTCGTGAACAGCTTGCTTCCTGACATCTCAGACGTTAGCCCAGACTCACTCACATTTCTCTGGCCACTGAACATCCTTTTAAATGACGACTAGTGTCTGTCAGGGCCTGCATCTGCAGCGCATCTGTAGGAAAGGATGCCTGTCACCTCTGTCCAGTGCTCAGTGTCCTGCAGAATGGACAGGCCTGTCTAAAGCCTCAGCAGCAGATGCTCCAGCAGGGGGATGTCTCACTCAGTGCTCAGTAACCCCCAGCAGAGATGACTCCTCTTCCTGAACACCCCTCCATGGTCCCGAGTGCCCCGGAGCCTGCTGTTTCTGAGCACTGAGCCTTCTGCTTCCAAAGTGCATCCATCCTCGTGGCTGCCCATCCTCAGGAGGCTGGAGAACATTTCCCAGATGGCCTCAAAGTCCCTCATGCTACTTTCTCATTCTTCCATTGGCTGGAAGACCACATTCAGCCTCACCTGCAATGCATCACTTCTGAATCCCTAAGCGCCATCCTCTGATAGGTGCTGCTGGGTTGTGTGTGTGTCCTCACAGATGCCTCACGGCCACAGAGATCCTCCTCGCCTCAAATGTGAAGGGGTGGGTGGAGCCCAGGCTGCCTGCCCAACCACTGCCTTCTAAGATTGGTTAACGCAAGCAAGCGTTAGTTCATCTCCTCCCCTCGGGGGCTTTGAAGCGAGCAGCAGGAGCCCACGTGTGCTCTGAACTTCAAGGTCCACACGGCCCGAATGGCTGCTTTGGGGATGATGTGCCTCAGGCTCACCTGGCTCTGGAGCTTCTCACTGCAGCTTCCCTGTTAACAGTGTCACTAGACACTCATGTCCTGCCTGTATCCGACATCTTGAGAGACCAAGCTCTGCACTGGGGCCTCTGTGCAGTCATGTCCAGTGAGGCCTGTCTCCTGATGGGTGAGCACATCCCTGCAGCTTCATCACATGCATTCATGTCGTCACTGCAGCTCCCTAGGCTGGGCCTCATTGCCTGATTCCCATTCTGTTCTGATCGGCTCTCACACTTGTGCTGTGAGCCCTCAATGAATGAACACATGGCCAGCTGATCGACCAGCTGCATGCCGCCCATGCAAGATTGGGATCTGGCTGTGAGATGGTGTCTGGGATTACCTGTCCATCCTCTCAAGCTGTGCCCACACATCCACACCACCCCTGCCCTCCCTCTCCCCAGGCCTGGGGCTGGAGAGCTGTCAGCCTTTGGTTTCTCTGAGGGCAGATCATGACCAGTGCTTCATGTGTCCAGTGCCTCTGGCCACACCTCCCTAGACATTATTGAGGTGCCGAGGAAACAGGCCCAGTGATGCTCAGCAATTGGCCCAGACCCAGTGAGAGCTAAAGTCAGGCAGGGCCCATGTTGGGCCATCTCCTCACCAGGCCATCCATCTCCAGACCCATACAAGCGCGTCTCTGCTGCCTTCCTCCAAATGGTGACCCCACTTCACTGACCAGATCAGCAGATCTGTCTCAGGCTCTGGGCCCCTGGATCCTGTTCAGTGGCCGTTGGCTAAATGTGGGCTCTGGGCCCTATGACAGTGCTGCCGTGTCCTGGGTTCCCTTAGGGACCCTGGCCACCAGCTCAGAGCTGACGGCAGATGCTGGTGTCTGTTGGAGAAAGGGCAGAGACACAGTGGCACAGCCCAGGGAGAGCACAGGTCCCAGCAGGGTGACCTCCTCACATGCTTCCCGCACAGGACCTGGCAGTCCCTGCTGCTCTCTGCTTCGGTCCATCAGGAGAGACCTGAGGCACGACCTGTGCTCACAGCTGGTGACCAGCTTGGCGGAATGTTCACAGTGGGGACAACCAAGAACCACTGGGCAGTGCCTGGGACACAGTCAGACTGGCAGGCCCTAATGTCATGTGGAAATTGCTGCTGGGGAAAATCCTAACCTCTGTGCTCCCCCTGTACTCTTGGAGGCACAAGGCCTGGGGTCAGTGAGGGAGGAGGGGCTGCTCCTCAAACAGGGTGTCTTTGTAGGGAGGGGTTGGGGGCCATGGGCTTGCATGCTCATGGTAAGAGACTTACTGGGGAGACCACCAGCCCCGCACTCCACCCCATTTTTCTTGTTCCTCCACTGGGTTTTACCTGCAGGCTATCAGTCTCCTGATGACGCCACAGGGGAAATTCTGGCAACTCCAGGACTCGCCTTTTCTGGAGGTTTCTAGACACGCAAGGAGGGTTGAAAAGAGCTAGGATGCAGTGCCTAGGGGCCCAAGTGAGCTCCAGCCTCCCTGCCCACTGGCAGGGTCAAGTCCGAGGGCCCCCGTGCCCCAACCCTCAGTCCCAGCCTTCACCTCTGACTGCCAGGCATCTGGTATGGCCCAGAGCCCCCGCACTGTGGGTTCAGTGCTAGAAGCTGCAGTGTCAGTGTACTCTCAAGGAGGCGCGGAGGTTGCCTGCAGGCCACGCATGCTTTTGAGGCCGAGTCCTCTGCTTGGGTGAGGCACAGGGCCTCTTGCCTGTTGGGTCTAAGACTTGAAGCCAGGCCATGAGAAGAAGCAGGGAGAGTGCTTCCCCTGGACACATGGCCATTTGAGGGTAGTGGCAGAATAACACAGGACAAGAGGAGACTCCTGCATTAAGAAGGACTGGGGATGGGCTGATAGCACTGAGGGCACTACCCTGCAGTCCTGCTCCCTGAGGCCCCCAGGGCTGGGGAGTGGGCCATAGGGATGCATTTAGTTTGGGTGCATTATAGATGAAGGGACCAGCCCAGAGGCTCTGGAAGAGTGATGGGCACCGTCTTTCTTTTTGTCATTCACCTTGACTTGCACTTGACTCCAGAGGATTTATTCGCTTTGACAGAGCCCTGTCTGCAGGTGGCAGTGAGGACATGGAGGAAGAACAGAGCTGGGAAGTGGAGGCTGAGCCTTGGCCAGAGGAATGGGATCAGGGCAGCTGATGCTTCCTAACCCCACTGTGAGCAGAGAGGGAAGAGGGACCCCAGGAAGGGCCTGCACCCTGAGCCCCAGGGGCTATGAGGGCTAGTGTGCCGCAGGCTCCTGGCCCCAGCTTTGTGGAGCCCTCCTGATTCCACACTGACCTGCCCTCACTTAGAGCCTGGACAGGTGCTTGGCCCTCGGCTTCTGGACTCATGATCTGTATGTAGAGCTCCGGACATGTCAGGTAGTGCTGCACCTGGGCATAGGCTGCGTTGGCAGTGTCCCAGCTTCTCCAACCCTCCCTACTAGTCACCCTGCTTGTCACTGCTCTGCGTGCTCCAGACTTGGAGCTGCCCGTCCCAGGTCAGCTCTGTAAGCTCACACCACCCACCCTCCAGCACGCACACAAACCATTTGTGCTCTTGTCTAGTGCTGACTGCAATGTGGCAGACCTGGGAAGGGTCTGCACGCTAACAAACCCCAAGGCTGGGGCTGCTCGCTGACCTGCTTTGTGGGAGCATGCTTGAGTGGCAGCTGTAGATGCCTGCAGAAGGGAAGCGATGGGGACTGCCTGTCCCTGGGATTGTACCAGGAGAGAGCGGTCCCTGGAATGGAGAGGAAGCTCACGAGGCAGCTCAGGGCCACATCAGGTGGGACTCAAGGGCCTGCAGGGAAGGGTGGCCCCTGACACGTTGCTGCTCACTTGGGCATCTCTGGGCCTTGTGAGTGTCTTTTCTCCATACGAGGCACTCCCCGCTGTCAGTATCTGCCCATCCTTTGTACCCTGCTAGAGCCGAGTTGGAGGTGGACCCAAGAGCCTCTGCGCCCTGCACCTGTCTGTTCCACTCTGTGTGTCCCTGCCTGCCTGGCTCTGTAGTTGCTGGAGGGCATCCTAGGGCATTTGAGCAAAATAGGAGAATGAGGGTATCAGGGCAGGGAGGGCCCGTGGTCAGGGTTTGTGTCTCCTGCAAAGCTCTGTCTGTTGTCATGCCCTGGCACCTTTGTGGAGAGCACACGCTGGTGGTTTCTAGTAGGATTCTGTGATTTACACAGACCAATCTCGCTTATTTCCACTCCCCAGTGATGAGTCTCCACAGTGGGTGATCCTGTGCAGGCTGTGCTCTCTTTGCACACATCCAGGGTTTCCAAGACAGGGCTGTGGGCTGTGTATCACTGCAGCTCAAGCAGTACTCCCCAGAATTCCCCAAGGATTTCTCCTCAGTCTCTGAAAAGCAGCTGTCAGTGAGACATGGAGTGTACTGTTGGTCATCTTGCCATGAAGGGAGTGGAGATCATGGGACCAGAAAACCCCACCCCACCCTCGCACTCCATCCTGAGTCTGCTGAAACAGGGTGTGGGGTTGGTTCCTGTCAACCTTGTTGATGAACCAGGCACTGGCCTGCATCCTGTGACTCTGTCTCCTGACAGTGAGATCAGCACAGCCAGAGCATAGCCAAAGCATGGGGTGGTGATAGCATTGTGCCTGGACACACAACATGCATGCACACAGAGAGACATGTGCACACAGAGGCACACATGCAATGGAAACAAGCAAATATGTGCAAACACGCCACATATGTACACAGGGAGACACAGACACACCCCACACATTCACACATATGTGTACACACTCCAGGTGGACAAGCCACACATGCATATCACATGTGATAAACATACCACATGTTCACACAGATATACATGTGTGCAGCACACCTGTACACCAATACACCTATGTACACAGACATGGCACATGCATGCATGCAGATGTGCACACTGCACACAGACGTGCACCAGTGTGCATGAGCCGCACACGTGTGCACATGTGTGCAGACACTCCCAAGTTGCTTTACTCGCTTGTCCCATCAAAGGATCTCTCTCCTCTGAGGGCTTGTCATATTCATGTCATTTTCTTTGTGTAATGACTAGATGGTTCAGGGGTACCATAATTATTTTTGATGAGGAGGAATATGCCTCATTTCACAACTGCAGATCAGTTGGTGGAATCGTGGGATAGGAATTCGGAAAGTCCGAAGCCGTGGCTAGCATTGAGAACTAGATGGAGTGCTATCACGTTCAAGTGCACTGGGATTAAAGACAGCCTTTGCTGCCTTCACGGGGACCTGATTAACAAAAACCTTGGGTTTTGCTTCAGTTGTCCATGTGAAAGACCAGCTGATGGCATCTTTAAGACCTCATCTGCTTCTAGTCTTTGCTGCTGCTTAATCCGCTCATTAAATCTTCCATTAAATCTGGTGTTACAGGGCAGCACTGACCTTTCCAACATTTTTCTGTGATGGCCCCCTTGCCCTACATACTGCCCACTCAGTGGTGGAACAGTGAAGCCCCGACTTTCTCCACTGTGTCCCCTCCTCCAAACTCTGAGTCTCAGCAGTTGGCATCCCCGTCCAGGCAGAGGTGATGTGGGCCTGCTGTGACATGGTGTCTCCCAGCCTCCCAGACTGTGAATCATCAGAGCCACCAATCAGGGGCCAGGAGGGGGCAGCAGGTACCCAGGGGACAGCACTCTGTAGGATGGTTCCCTCTGGGGTGCTGGTTGTTGTGGGGGTGCTGGTTCTTTCTGGCATGTTGGTTCCTGTGAGTGCTGGTTCCTCCTGGGGTGCTCGTTCTTGGCTGTCTTCTCTCCATCAAGTCTTAGGTTTCTTGAGTCTCTGTAAGGACCAGTTGTCTGAGTCTTCCCACATCACTGGACCAAGAGACACCCACACCAGCGGGCAGAGGGAGCAGGTCATCTCACTGACGTTGGGGTCTCAGAAAAGCTAGCTCCTCAGTGGGGTTTGAAATACTATAGCTGCTGATGGTTCTAGAAGAGAAGAGTTTGCAGAGTTCTTTTCAGGATCAAATGGACATCGGAATCTACTTTGGATGTTAAAATACCAGAATTTCAGGTTTGAAAGACATTATTTGAACCCTGGGCACCCTAGACAAGTTAGGGGCTGCAGGCTCCTGGTAGGTTCCCTGCAGCCCCTTCCCCAGCCCTCCTGCTCTAGCCAGCTTGGTCCCAGCATGTTTCTTTGACCCTTTCCTGTCAGCACATGTCAGTGCTCACACTGTCCTTAACAGTCATTCTGTCCCTATCTGTCCCCACGTTGAGGTCCCATCCGGTGTCTCAAGCACAGTCTGTTCCTCGGATGAGCCACTCCTCGGGTGGCCCCGGTTAGGAGGGCAGGTCCTGAACGTGCAGCATCTGCAGTGAGACCCAGAAAAGTGTACTATCAAGCCCAGCACCTAAATATCAAGCCTCTAAGGGCCTGGGAGACGTCTCATGGGTTGAGGAGCTGCCTTATACAGCTGAAGGTCAGTTGGGGAGGAGATGGCCCCTCATCTCAGAGCAGTGCTCATTGGGGCCTGCATTCCAGGGGTTCCCCATCTTCCTCTCACAGAAGGAGAGCTGTAGGCTGGGAAGCGACAAAGCTCGGCACAGTGGCCTGGGTCTGCTGGCCCTGGTGATGGGGGCCGTCTTAGGAACCAGCTCCTGAGGCCCAGGGGATGCTGTGACTTGGCCTCTAGGGGCTGAGCTGGTCTGCAGCCCTCCCCTGGGGAGAAGGCAGGCCCAGGCCCAGCTAGCTCCATGTTGGGCCAAGACCAGGTCCAGAGCCACGGGCATGCTGCTGGCTTCTGCACAGAGGAAGCACTTGACATCGTAGGGTGAATGAGCAGGGTCACCTCCATTCTGGAGGTTTGATCTGCCTTGATTGGGTCAACAGTGAGCATGGCTGCTGAGCTGGAAAGACCTTGCTGACGGGAGGCTGGGGCTGCATTGCCTGGTGTGTCCCCAGACCTCTGCAGGCATTTGTGCTCCTTCCAGAGGCTGGCTCTCTGGCACCCCAGGCTTGTGCCCTTCTAGCATTCCCCGTCTGCCCGGGACCGTAGGTGACCAGAGCCCAGTGACAGAGCTGACTGCAGACCAAAGGTGCTGCTAGGAAGCTGATTTTGCTTGGTCTCTAGCCTTCTCCGTCCACCCCATGCACCCCTGGACTGGGCCTCCCTGAACCATGAAGGACTGCTGTCCCCAGGCCATCCCAGTGTCAGCCCTCATCTCTGCCTGGTCTCTGCCTGGACCCCTTGCTTTGGTAGGAAGCTCACATTTCCCATCTTGTGTGAAGGCATCTGCTTAATTTATCACAGGAAACATTTCCAGAGGGCCCCTTCCCTGACTCTTATTCTCAGTACTTGAGTCTTCATCCTCCTTTCCTTCCTGCTGCATTTTCTGGACCTATCACTAGTGCACTGACGGGTCTCCCAAGTACTGTGGTGTCCTCCACCCCAACACAGACATGAAGGTGGACATTCACGTACACACACATGCACAGTGACAGGCAGACACGGATCCTGGCACAGACCCACACACCCCATGAGCTGAGCCCCTCGACATGACTGACGCCTCAACCTCCCAGTTGCTCCCCACATTCCTCCTCCATTTGCCCCAGTCCCGCAGGTGTGACTAAATCTGCTTCAGGTTTGAGTCCCTCCCTGGCATCCAGGAGGAGAGCTGGGACTTGGGGTCACCAGGGGCCCAGTCAGACCTCACGACATCCTCTGGGATGTGTGGCAGCTCCAGTCTCCCTGCACCTCCTGGCCCAGCACTGCAGCTGAGGGCTGCAGGGAAGCAGGCAGGGTGCTGCTGGCTCCCCCCGGGACCACTGGAGCCCTCAAGGCAGGATGCCACTGCCCAGTTGCCCCTGGGGCTGCAGACAAAGCCCAGCTGCCCTGTGGGCACTAGTGCATAGGACTTTGGATAGACGCTGTGGCTCCTTTTATGACAAATGGCCTTTTTGGCCAGATGTCCCAGAACCAATGTCCTCTTTTGCTAAGACTGGTTCCAGTCTAGTTCTCAGAAGTGAAAGATGTGTTCCCGCTAAAGTCCCACAAATACTGCTTTCAGAATCCCTGACGGCTCAGTCTAAACCACTTCCATTTTCCTTGCTGCTTGTTGGTGGGCCTCCTCGTGACCTCATTCAGCTACAAGAAGCCCACGGGTGCTGTGCTGGCCTTTCTGGCCTGGCCCCAGGGGTGACCCATGGCTCTCCCTGTCCTCCCTGGGGTGGGAGACTGAGTAATTTCAGATGAGTCAGGCACAACCCTGCCTGCCAGGCCCCCGGCCACTCTGAAAGGGCTCTGTGCCCACAACTCCTTGACCTTCTTTGGAGCCATAGCACATGGGTGCCCTGTGGCCCGAAGTAAAACCACAGCATGTATCGGACTGTACCTCTAGATTGGGGCCACTGGCTTGGCAGGCGGCCGTACACAGAGCTCTGTTATCTGGTGACATTGCTGTGCTGTGCTGTTGGCTTCTCGGGGCCCCTCCCACCAGGGCTGCTGCCCCTCTTGGCGGCCTGGCTCAGGGGCAGCTCATGTTGGGGGCTCAATAGGAAGACAGCAAGCTCTCCTTGTCCCTCTCCTAGCTGTGTGACTTCCCTGCACCTCCCTCGTGCAGCCCCCACCTGAGCCAGCAGCAGAGACACGGTGCCCGTGAGGAGCAGGTTTGGGAATGTTCTCGCACCGTGTTTACTGTGCGAGTCTGTGGTGTTAACTGCGCATTTCAGTGTGGTCATCGGGACTCATTGCTCCCCTCGCTGGTAGACACAGTGGCACACACACCAGGAAGAGAGGCAGTCTGGAGACAGCCTGTCATGGCTCTGTCTTCGTGCCATGGACCGTGTGTGTCCTGACTCCAAGCCCTGCTCACACCCCATGTTTACAGGGGACCAGTGAGCAGCTAAGCGGAACCTGCAGTGGGCAGTGAGTGGGCCTGTGTCCCTCCAGCTGAGTTACTTAGTCTTTCTAGAGACTTGATTTCATTGAGGGGATCAGGAGAAAGGATGTGGGGGCTGCTCCGACGTGGGCTCTCTCCCACCATCCTCGAGACTGCTCTGCCTGCTGCTGTGCTGGCTGCCCTCAGGTGCCGGGGAGAGCGTGCCTCCCTGTCCGCACCACATAGACAAGATGGGCTAAGTGCTTCAGTTCTCCTTTCCTGAGTGTGAGTCCTCAGACAGCCCTTTAATCAAGAAAAACATTTGTTTTTATTTTGTGTGGGGTTGTAATTGGTCTATGGCATTGTCTCAGTTAAGAAAAAGATGTTTAAAATCATCAAGTTTTTTCAGAGGAAAAATGAAGGTAGGAGACAAACAGCAATTTCAAAGTCACCTAATGAAGTCCCTGCGGGTTCAGAGCAGAGGGCAGCTGGAAGGTAGAGTTCTAAGAGCTTCCAGAAGAGACCAGCTTCTGGCAGAGGTAGGACTGAAGAAGTAGAGTTGGGGGAGCAGGATAGCTGGGTAGCATAGAACGTGGGCTGCCTGGGGCCCACAGCTTGAACATAGTAGCCACCACGGGCAGGTGGAGTCTGCGCTTAGTGCAGGATAGGAGGGCACAGCTTTGTCAGGGAGGGCTACATTTGAACCCTGTATCTGAACATTCCGGGTGGCATTTCCTGCTGTGGCGGGTCCCTCGGTGAATTGTCGGTGTCTTCCTGGCTACATCTGAACCCTGTATCTGAACATTCCGGGTGGCATTTCCTGCTGTGGCGGGTCCCTCGGTGAATTGTCGGTGTCTTCCTGGCTACATCTGAACCCTGTATCTGAACATTCAGGGTGGCATTTCCTGCTGTGCCGGGTCCCTCGGTGAATTGCCAGAAGCAAGCGTGGCACCGATAGCCTTATCCACTGTGTCTGTGCTGCTGTCTCTGGCACTCCAGCCCCGCCCTTCCTGCACTCCCAGGCCTCATCCCTCCAGGCAGCTCCCTCCTGGTGGTCTGTGGAGCTTCTGCAGCTGTTGTCTTGTGTGTGCTTATCCCCGGGTGCCCTGGGATGCTCTTTAGGTCAGGGACCCTGCTAGGACCCTGCTTGAAAAGCCAACCTCTTCTCCCAGCCTGGCCTTTCAGGAGCCGGCTCAGAGGCCACCCTTGCCGCGGGCTCTGTCCAGGGTGCTGATCGACTGTCTGTTCTGAGCTTAAGGTGATCCTGGCACCTCAGATCTTAGGCTGAGCCTTCATTTTGGCTACAGTATGTGGTCAATTTCCAAACAAAATATAAGCTCTTTTACTGAGAGTTGAGGAAGACTGTCTGCCAGCACACGTGTGAGACTACAAGGAACTTTTATCAGCTTCTCTTTTCCCTCATCCCTGCTGGTCTCCTTTCAGTGAGGTCGGAGAACTTGAGAGGGTCAGCTCCAGACCAGGCCCAGGTAGGCTGGGGTTGGGCAGGCCAGCATCCTCCCTGAGGCCTGGGAGAGCTCAGTCTGGAGGCCGTGAAGAACGGGGCAAGATCTAGGTGGACCCGTGTGGAGAGCATCTTCGTCACCCAGGGAAGAAGACTGCTGGCTGCTCTGGGTGGTGGACGCAGGGTGCTTGGATACTGATGTCCAGTTGTTGGACGCAGAGGATCAAGTCTGAGGGATGTGGCAGGGGTGAGGACACATCAGGAACCAGGAATTCAGAAGCAGAGACCAAAGGACACTCTGTGCTGGCTTCACAGCCACAGGCCGAGGGAGTAAACCCAGGGGGAAGGGGAGGAGAGGGGTCAAATATCACCTGACTATGGGACAAAATGTCTGCCCATGTTTGCTGAAGGGAGGTGGATACCCACCATCCCAATAGCAGATGACCTTTAGTCCACCCACTCCAAAACAGAGAACATGCCCCATCTGCAAGGGCCACCTTTCCCCCTGCGCCACACCACTTTTCTGTCCCCATCTCGCCCCTTTGCTGGTCCCCTGACCTTGCTCTCTGTGCCTGAGCTACTCAACTCCCTCCTGTCAGTGTTCTGAGAATAGATGTACCTGCGGTAGCCCCACTGCCTTAGCACCTCCCTCCCTCCTTCCCGGGGGACATGTTTTCCCGGGAGGGACAGCGGTGAAGCCTTGCAACTAGGACATCTCATGACACTGGGAGTTGGCCCACGAGTGTAAAACAGGAGGGGCTATAGTAAAGATCTGCGCACTGCTTGCCAGCCCTGACCTGAGCTCCCAGCCCGACCCTGCCCCTCCACTCGCCCACCTGAACCCGGGAGCTGAGGTGCTGCAGACAATTTGGGCCGTCTTATGTGCCTTTTAAGAACAAACATTCCATCTTCTGGGCTTGACTCCTGTCTACGACTCACCTGGGAACTCCAAGGATAGGGAGCCTCTGTCCAGTCATGGGACACCTCACAGCTGTCCCTTCCCAGAAAAATCCTGGTTAAAAATAAAGGTAAAAATAGAAGAAATAGTGCAAAAAGACAGTGAGTTTAAAATGGGCTTGCAGGAAGAAAGTAGGTACAATAATGAAAATGAGCATAGTAAAAAAATATAGTCTTGAACAAAACCCCACAGGGAAAGGAAACCATTTGGTCAAAACTGAAGTGTCAGGAAATAACCAAAGTGCATTTTGTGTGTGTGTGCGCCCCCATGGCTGTGCATGTGTGAGAGCTTATATGTGTGTGTGTGAGTGTATATATGTGCTCGTGCGAGTGTGTTGTGTGTCGGTATATTTGTGTATATATGACGCTACATATATGTTAGGGTATATAGGTATGTGGTGAATTGGTGTGTGCAAGTGTGTCTGTTCATGAGTGTGTCTATATGGGTGGTGCTGTATGAATGAATAACTATGTTTATATGTGTGTGATGTGTGGGTGAGTTGGTGTGAGTATATGTGTCAGTGTGTATATATGTGTCATGTGTGTGCAAGTGTGAGTTGTGTGTGTGATGTGTGAATGTGGTCAGGCACAGTGCCCTCTGTGGGTGGCAGCACGTAGGCAGGCGGCTGGCTTGCCGATGCAGGAGTTCCCTCTGCACCCGTGAAGAGACCCGGTGCCCTTTGTCTGCAGCACAGGGGAGGACAGAGCCAGGCCCTGGGTATGGAGACCTTGGCATATGTCCCCTCCCTCTCCTGGCACCCAGCATCCTCCTTGCAACACCTGCCCCCCCATGCTTGTGGTCGTTCGTCAAATATTTGCTGAGTGTCCTGTGTGTGTGGGCATCACAGAGGAAGCCCATCCCTGGGACCTGGGTGAGATGG